>VXBT01005393.1:25120-123522 GCA_013400235.1 Oriolus oriolus | reverse complement strand
AGGCCGCGGACGCACCATGAAGGGGTGAGTGCGGGGCTCGGCCCGGCCCGGGCCGGGCCCGCTGGGGCTGCCCGGGAGCGGAGCGGGGAGCGAGGCGGGCCCGGGCGGCGCGGCGGGCGGGAGGCGGAGAGGGCCGAGCGGTGCCGCCGCCTCTGAGCTCGGGGGGTGTTACTGCGTCCCTCCCGCCCTCTGGGACAGGGCCCGCGGCGGGTGGGTGCTGGGGAGTCTCTCGGCAAGAAAACCGGCTGTGCCGCCGCTGGAGCCCTTCGGGCTGAGCAGAGCTGCCCGCGGGGCTCACGCGCCGTCACGGTTGTGCCGCCGCCGGAGCGAGGATTCTCCGCGCTCAGCCCCGCGCTGGAGCGGGCGGGACGCGGCGGCTCCTCGTGCTCCGGGGGGACCCCGCCCTGCAGGGTCTGGCGATCTGCAGAGCGGGCGGGGGGATGCTGGCCGGGCTCTCGCCCCTGTCTGGTCCTTGTCTGACGATAGCGAAGAAGCGCCGCTCGCTCCGTGTGAAAAAGCTGCCAGGCTCGGATGTGTGTGATTTTGCAGTGCTATTGTGTGTAACATCCTCTTAGCACTTTTGGTGGTTTTTAAGTCTTTAATTGCTACGTGGAGGCTGTACAGCGTGGATGGATGACAAACGAGCTATGTTCTCTGTCATGTTTCTATAGCACACCAGCTGCTTTGGGCCTGGCTTCCCTACTCTCTGTCTCCTGAAAACTGGAGATTTCAAGTCTGGTTGGCTGAAAACACTGATTTCTTTCTCAGTGGGGGCAATGAGGTGCCGTCTTTGTACAGGAGAGTGGAGGCCTTCACACTCACAGTTGTGCTTTGGTGTCAGATGACCTGCCTGACCTTGTCCAGGTCACTTTGGGACAGGTTTTTCAATGTTGGCTAAATCACCTAATGTGTATCAATTTCAGCATCACTGGTGCTCCACAAAACATGATCGTTCCAGTTCTGTGCCTCAGTTTCTTCATAGGCACAAAGGAAGCTTTCCCCAGCTGTTTCTCAAAAGAGCATTAAACCAGTCCCCTTGGAACTAGTGTTATGCAATGATGGGTATTATTATTCCAGTTTGGCAGCTTAAGGCAGGGTGAATGGAAGCTGAATCACTTAAGCTTTTACTAAGAAATGGTAAGGGGTTTAGCTTATTAGCAATAGGGGTGAGGTCATACAAGACTGCTTGATAACAGACTCGTAACTGGTTCTTACAGCATTGTAAGCAGCTTGAGACATCGTGAGGGGCTGGCAGGTGTCTGTAGAAAGAGGTTCAGGGATGATTGCAAATAAACAGACTCTCAGCTGACATGAAATAGGTGTGTTTGGGTTGTTGGACAACCCTTTATCCACCTGCACCACCCTACATAAAACGGTGCACCCCCACTCTTAGTCACCTTGTAATGAGGACGGCGGAGTTTGTGGGAAGAGAGCAGCACGGATCAGCCAAGATGAGGTGGCAGTTGACGCGATCGTTGTTCTGCAGCGCTCCCGACGGAACTGGGTTTCCTTTTATCCCTTGTTGACCGTTCTGCTGTTTTCTACAGCTTAGCCTTGCTTTGGTTGTATGTCAGCTGTGGGACAGGGTTACTGGGACCTGGATGTGTGAGTGGGAGAGCGGCCCAGGCATGCCAGGCTGGAGCTGTGGGGATCTCCTGGCAGGGCATGGCCAGAGCTGACTGCTGTGCTTCCATACTCCCCGAGGACCTGAGCCTGGCTTTGCTTGCACTGATCAGGAGTTCTCCTTTCATGGACTTTTTCACTTCTTGTAACTTTTTTTTTGAACAAAAAGCTATAGAGAAAAAACCTGCATACCACTCTTCTGCTTCCAGAGCACCAAACTTAATTTCTGTTACTTTACTTTTACTTGCAGGCAGCTTTATTACTGGTTCAACTTAAGGACTTACTGCTTAGGATTCTGTACTTGGTATTTCTGCTCTTCTGGTGCTCTTTCATCTCTTTGAAGAACAGCATATTCCTGTCTTGCCAAAACACTGTTAGCACCACACAGCAAGTTCTGGTGCAGAATAAACTCATATTCTTGTGCAGATTCTCATATTGAATCCAGGTGTTCTCTAAAAATTCAGTTGGAGGCAAATATGCCGACAGAGCTCAAATTGAAAAATAACCCCATTTAAATATAATGAGGCTCAAAGGACTAGAGAATAGTTCAAAAGGAATGTATAAATTATACAGGGGTACTTTGGAACAAATCCAAATTGTTTTTTAAGTTACAAAGATTGGTGAAGATCCCTAAAGTACAAGTACTGTCAAAAGATGGGTCCAAAAATAGATCTAAAGCTTCAGCTCCCAGCACACAGAAACTGATGTGCTTGAAGGGATCTGGTCTGTCTTCAGTATTGAATCCAAAATTGTGGAAAAGTCCTTCTGAATGAACTGACTCCATCTAACTGTTTTTTCTGGGAGTGTATGCATTGCAGTGTAACCCACACCACAAAGTGCAGAAGTGATTTTGGAAGCGCTTAGAGCAGCTGATGTTTTATGAGATATAACTATGAAGAGTCTACTTTGGCAGAGAAAGAATTAAAAAAGAAACTATCCAGTTCACTGACGTGAAATTTCAGCTCTAAAAGATTGTGTAGTCAATGTTTGTTGCTTGCAGCCTTCTTTCTTAGCTCTCTGAATTTGAAATAGCACACAGATGTGTGGTAACAATGCATAGCAGGTGTCTCTGTCATCAGGGTGTTTGAGATTAGGTGACTTCTTCTGCCTAGGACTCCTGGTTTCAGAAACAACAGAAAATTTTTGTGCTTTTTCAGCTGCTTAAAATTTTGTGGGTTTTCTCTTATTTGATGAGTTAAACACCAGCTTCTGAACTGGGAACTGCTATTAGCTTCCACTTGGTTTTGTGAGACTTGGCTTTATATTCACTCTATCCTCACCTTCTGAATGATTTTAATAGTTTAGAGTCTCATTATGTTTCCCTTTTTTTCTTAAACGTGATGTGAAAAACTGAGGTAATTCACTGTTCTGTTAGTGAACCTTGTGATTCTCTAGAGATTAATTTCTTTTTTCATTTATTATATGTTTTTATTGTTAGTTCTTGAATTTTAAAATCTATTGTAGAACAGTGTTTGCATGAGGAAAAATACCAGTGGAAGGGACTCAGGTTCTACTGTCTGTAGTAATTTGGCTTTTTTTATAGAGCAGATGTAAATAATATTCCCTGCACTTTGCTGCTTTCATGGTTTTGATTCACTTGTTGCTCAGTGTTTTTGTGTTTTCATTACAGTTATGCTGCTGATTTTAAGGAGAGAAAACTGAAAGTCTTGCATTGATTCTTGAGCATTTGCTGATTGCCGTCTGTGACATTTGATATCTTAAAGTAAGGGTGCATTTCTGAGCTGTTTCAGTTCAGATGAAACCTATGAGAAAAAGGCACCCAGCCTTTCCCTGACGGCCTTCCCTAAAAACCACGTTACACAAGGCTAACGCAGGACCTGCGTGCTCCGTTGCGTGCATGTACCTGCTGTGTGACCGGGATTGTCACATCCATGGAGCATGTAGTGCATGTTACAAGCAGGGCCCAGTGCCTGTGCACATATTATTTTGTCACATTGACCAAATCCCTCTCCACTTTTGATGGGAAGCACCTGGGAGATGGTCATGTGGCAGCACATGTTGAGCCGTGTGACAGAAAACTGATTGAAACAAGGAATAGGGTGCTGTGTGTTCAACCAGCCTTAGAAAGAAGCGTGCACTACTCTTTTGGGTAAGACACGCCTAGGAAATCGCCTCTCAACTTTGACATGTTTGCAGCTAATTCTCGGGTTTTGTAGTTTCTAAGGGTCCTGACTTGCTGTGGAACAGTCCTACAGGCTATGTCCTGCAACAGGTAGCTGCTGCCCCAGAGAACTTCCTAACCCCAAGGCTTTGCTTGTGCTGCTCTAGCTGCCTTTGTAGGAGAGACATCACAGCTGGGGAGTACTGAACATAACAGAAGAATAACTATATTCTTTTTAAAGAGTGGAGAGTCATTATGGGTAAGCTCTGATACCTCTGCTTGTTTTGCCTGGATTCACTGAGTAAACCTTTCAAGGTCCTGAAGATGTCCGTGTTTCTGAGGAGAACAGGGAGGGCTTTTTCTCTCCTGAGTTAGTACGACAGAGTTTGTGCAGAGCTGCTGAATTGTTTCCGTTTGCTCGGCACAGTGCTAAGCTTAACATATATGGGAGGAAGTTCCAAGTTTATGAGAAAACTGCTGAGTGGTCATATGCACTGGAGGCAGGACAAAAAAGGTAACTGAGCTTGAAAATCACTTTATTTTTAGGCTTTTTCTGAACCTAGAAATGTCCAAGTGTGAGCTATAGTCTGCATTTATTTTCATGGATGGTAAATTTAGACCTTGCCTATATGCAAGCTTACAAATGGGTTAACAGCTTCTAAATGAGTTTATAAAAAACTCAGTGCAGTTTATTATAGGTACTTTAACCTGATTTATAACTCTGACCACTCTCAGTTTAATTCCATAACCAGATTAAGACATTCCATAAAGTAGGAAGGATTGGGAGGGTAGGAAGGTAGCAGAGGGTTTGTAACCATTTTACTGAAGTACTTTAGAGCCTAGTGTTGTGTTTTGAGTACTGTTTGACCATTCAATTCTTTCTGCATATAGATGTGGCTTGGTAGTTTGGGACGCTTCTGTGATAAATGTAACAACTTTAGTTAATCACCAGATGCCACAGACTCTGCTGCCATCTCCTGAGGACAAGAAATGATGCATCCTCCTTTGCCACACTAAATCTCTTTTAAAATGAGGAATAATAGGTGATGATTGAGCCAGCAAAAAATACTTCAATCCAAGTGGAAATCATTCAGAACTTGAAGAGCCTGCCCATTTGGCAAGCATTAGAAGTGTTCAGACCAATAATCTGAGAAGGCGCTAGATATTTTTATCCAGAAGAGGAAAGAACATAAGAAGTTGGATCTTTATATTTGTTTGGAAATTGATAAGACAGAAGTGCAGTACTTCCTTGCATCCCTCCTGCTCTAAGTGAGGCAGGCAATGTCACGGTTACTTTCTGCTCCTGGCTGAAAAAGGGAAAGGGGAGAAGTGACCCATGTGGGAGTTAGTTGTAAAGCAGCAGAAGTTTGTCCAGAGGGAGTTTGAGGTGGGGAAGCCAGGGCAAAGAGAGAGTCTGTGCACAGAAGAATACCTGGTTATTTGGAGACTCTTGGACTTGAAGACCTGAGAGCGGAGAAGCACAGCACTGAAGTGGGGTAATTGTGTATTTGTGTCAAAGCATATTGAATTAATTCATTATGAGAAGGAAATTTTACTTTAGGCTTTATTGAAAATAGAGCCAAAGCCATTTCCACAGCACTGTCCCTTGGTGACTAAGATTCAGATATTTGAATTTTCCTCAGGGCAGAGTATTTCTTTCTTTAATTAATTGAAAATACTGTGCTTCATAGTAAGATCTTCATGCATGAAATACTTCCTGTACTCAGTTGGCTTTCCTTCTCCATCTCCCTGTTCTTTTCCAGGCTCCATGTGATTTTTGGCCCTTAGCAGACTAGAATCTCTAACCCTGAAAAAAATTCTGATTTCCACCATCTGAGCACTATAGTTATGTTCTCCTGAGAGTATGGGATGAGACCCAGGCGCCAGTTGAAGGCTCTTGAAAGTTTTCTCTACATGGCACTTGGAACTGTCAGTAAAGATCAAAAATTTAATTGAAAATTGCAGTTAAAGGAGGTTCATTTGGTTTTAGATCTTTGGCACAAATTTTCATTTGAGAACAATTCATTCTTAGTGAAAATTAGGAAAAGGACAGGGGGGAAAAATGATTGTTGACTTAGAAGTGTTTTTAACATAGGCACCTAAAACTGATAGCACATTCAGTTAATTTTTCACAGTATGTTATTAATATAATGTGTGATTTGAACACCTTACAGAACCCAACTCTGGGACTGAAATCCAAAGTATAGGTAGGAAACCCATAATGAACTTTTTTTTTTTGTTCACCATTCTCATGGACAAAGACATTTGTAAAGAAATGTGTTTCGGTTGCCTATAGAAATAGTTTGTGTGAAGCAGAGAAATTATTTTCTCCTGATATGTCAGTTCCATAGTTTACCTGTGTGTGTACAAGAAGTGCCCTCAAGCTGTATTTGTGTAAATAAGGTACTTTGTAAGCATCGCTTCTGTTTTAAATTTAAAGGTAAGCCTCTGTTCTTACCTGATGATCTTCAGGTACATCATGAACACTAATTAGCAAAGGGTCATGATCTTCTGGGAGGCAAGTAAGGCTTATAATTATTAGATCTGGGGACACTGAGGGTGTGGAAAGGGGCAGTAATCTATAAGGTGTCTCAGGATATAGTTAGTGAAGGCACAAAACTAATTTTGAGGGAAGCTGTTTCAAAATAGTGAAGTACTTTTGTTTAGCAATCATGGATCAAAATCAATGTTCTTGTGAGCTTACTTGACTAAAAAGGAAAAGTGGTTAGAGCAGCAACAGAGTTGGGGTTTCTGGCAGCTCTTTATCTGCTGTTTGATTGCAGACAAGTTGTTTCCTCTTTCACCTGGTACTGATGTATCTGGGATACGCTGATGAAATATTTAGGCCTTAACCTTGTGAGGTGCTCTGGAGCAGCAGAGTGTTATGGACAACTAAGTGATGTATGTGTGCCTGCTTTTCTGTTCTAGACCAGCTACATTTATTTCTGATATTTTAGAGTTCGAAAATTCTGTCAGCTGGACATAGTGGTTCCTGCTCTTTGTATCCATTTGCAGAATGGGATAGCTTATAATTGTCTTGGGCAAGTTTATTTTTCACTTGAAGATTTGCGATCTAGGACATGTTTCAGCTGGAAAAACTGTGAAGCTATTTTAGCATAACTTTGCTTCTTGCATGTGAAGACTGGCTGGTCCTTTGTACGTGGTTAGGTTTTCTAGGTTGAAGCAGAGTAAAATATATGATATCCGGATATAATGAAGAAACTTGGCTGTAATGTGCTGTGTATTTTTTTTCCTTTTTTTGTGATAAAGGGAGAGGCAACTAGGGTCTGATGTACATCTTGAAGAATTGTGATGCATGACATTGAAACCTGTTCACAGTGAGATCCAATAGACTTGCAAATCTTGAATGAAGTCTTCTGTTAATTCTGATTCTAAAGTTGCTTTGTTTTCTTCTGTACATCACTGTGCCCTTCTGCAGGCCAGAACTGGGGGTAACCTCCAGCAGGGTGTTAGTGTGTCATGCAATATATGTTTTCAGTAGTAAGCAGGACTAAAGAAGATCAGGGCTCTCAGAGAAAATTGGTAAGACTTTTTGCATGCTAGGCTTGTACTTACCCTTCTGATTTTCTGACAAGTGCAGCAGAGTAGATATGCAGCCCACGGATCTTTGAGATGATTGAAAACGTACTGATCTGCCCACAAGAACTAGACTAACTTGGGTGCCTAGCAAGACAGCTCATCTATTAAAAAAACCCCCAAAAACAAACCAATCAAAAAAACTTCAACAACCCCAGACCCCAAAACACTAGAGAGGCTCTTCGGCCTTGGAGTAGAATCTAAGCAGAGCCACACCCTTCAGGTCTATAGCCTTCACAGTTCTCGTTTGGTTTTATTTTATGAGTGGATTATCCTGTCTAGACTCCTGCTTTGACTTGGAAGCCAAAATAGAAGCAATAAAGCTAGCTGGCCGCTTAGCAGGTGACAAACCTTCTCTGAAGTCCTCTTAATTTGTTAGGGCCCATTTCTTTCTGCTGCCTCTCCTGACTTACTCGTCAGTAAGTTTTGCAAGTTTCAGATACAGCTCTGCTAAATTTAGCCTGCCAGATGCCTTCAATAAGCCTGAGCCCAGCTATCAGTTACACGCAGATCTGTTTCAGTCAGGCACATCCCTCTGGGGAGAAACTTGCACTATTTAAAGTTGAATGAGACTGAGATTCTTACAGCATTAAGAAACTCGAAATTCGCCCTTTTTCTCTCTGGTGTTGGTTCTAAACTAGTGTTCCACACTTGGTATTCCCAGGGAGTGAATTTGCGTTTCCTCTTGAACTATAACTGGAAATTGGCTGCCTCTTGAGCTGTCATTCTGTATAGCAGTTCTCCTTCGATGTGTGTTGAGCAGCAAAAGGCAGTCGTAGCATAAGTAACAATAATGTCCCATGTAGCCTGTGTTACTTCCACCAGTACCGATGTAAGACAGTGTAGGAAAAATAGACTGTTCAAATCACAGCTGCAGGCAGAGCAAAGCGGCTGTAGCAGGACTAACTAGATTGCATTTGGTCCTACAAAATGTGTCAGGCTTTTTCTAGCCAGTGCGTGGAGGATTTGGCATGCAAGAGCAGGAGTGTTAATGCCAATGTTCTGGGCACGCATCCAGTTTCAGGAACTGGTGCATGTCACCTCACTAAAGTCACACTTCTGTTTGAATTTGGTGGGTCACTCTTCACTTCCGCTCTTACGTTGCTGGGCAGTGTTGCTGTGCACTTTTAACAGATAGCAGCCCATGCTCCAGGAGCCGGTTCCCATTACTAGTGAAATCTCCAAGTGTTTTTTCCCCAGTAACCAAGTCATGGAATGTAGCAGTTGTGAAAAGCGCAACCGTAGTCCTAGGACATGTCAGGAAAATGCTTCTGGTAGTGACAGGAAAAACTTACTGCCATTGTACAAGACAGTAGTATTTGGGCTGCTATAAGCAGTTTTGGTTAGCCGTATCTCAGGAAAATGAACTTTAATAAGAAGGGAATGTAAGGAAGAGCTAGTATGACAAGAGTAGGAATTAAGAGCCAGTCTTACTGGAAGAGGCCAGGAGCTTGGCTTTAGTTATAAGAAAGATATGAAGAGATCATGGTAACTCTCTGAAAAGGCCTGTGCAATGGGATCCATCATCTCCAGACAGCATAGGGGTAGGTTTGAGTACACTGGAATAACTAACTGAGAATAATGGTGGCTTGGGAACAGCCTTGCAATGGACGGTGTTTAAGTTGCTTCAGAAGGCTGGTATTCCATTGAGGAAAGTGTATGGATTTGTAGAACACTGTAGTAGTAAGAAGCCTGACCTGATAAGGTGAGAGTCCCTCATTCTTCTATGCTAAAAACAATTGCTTGGGGTGGGGTGACCTACTTGTCCCAGAAACTGACAACTAAGATGGAGTACAGCTGACTATTGCATCCTCTACGGAGTGCCATTTGAGCTGTAAGGGGCCAATAGTAAGTGTGGATCTTCTTAGGAATATTAGTGGCATCACAGAGTCAAATAATCTGTTAAGGAGGGGCATGTCCCTTCTGGGCACTTCAGGTTCTTTACTCATATGCTAATTTGAGCTCATAATTTAATTTTTTTCTTCGCAACAGCAGAGGATAAGTATTTCTGGTACACCCGCTACTGGGTTGAAATGCACAGGGCTGGCCTAGTCAGACCTCAGCTGACATAGTAAACTTACTTAAGTTACTTATTTGGCTGAGGCTTAACTTGAAGAAGCAGGTCTAGTTGTAAACAGCTGCTAAAAAAAACTAACAACAAAAAACCAAAACCAAAACAAACAAAAAAAGGACCCCACAAAGCTGCTTGCTTTACTCTGGTGAAAAGAAGGGAGTGATCATTTTGAGTCCTTTGTTACAGGTGCTTTGTCTTGGCTATTTGGAGTAGTTTTTTTAAGTCCTTAGGATCAAAGTGCATGTTTGTCTGTGAATGATAAAGTGTAGAACAGTATCTCTAGCCCGTGTTCAGAGTTGTACTGGATAATCCACATTCCTGTGCTCCTCTTGCACACTACTTTCAGTTTAAACTTAGGTGAGCTGGCACTTCTGCTCAATTAGTTCTGCCTATGGCAACTTTTTTTCACTTCTTTGTGGTGGCAGAGGACTTGTGTGGTGAACCCAGTCAGAGGACTGACGTGAGTTAAAACTAAACTTTTCTTTTTTTGTCTAGGTTAGTTTTAGTTGGTGTTGGTTCACCACATTGTTGCACAAACATTTGTGCCAGCAAGAGTATGGAAATGAGTGGCCCAGGGACAGCAAGGCTGCTGCTTTCGGCAGCAGTGCCAGCTTTCCCATGATTTTACTCAAGGCCCCAGTGGCGCTTTTGCCACGCTGTCCTCAGGCAAAATGATGAATTCTCATTATGTAGGTCTTCCTTTCCATGTTCTTATTTAATTTACATATTAAATGGTTTTGTGCATAATAGATGTGGTGCTGATTTAATCAGCTACTGCTATACATTAAGGTAGTTTATGGTGTGAGTACACACTATTTAAACAGATGTATTTAGTGTATTGGTTTGTGCTTCCTGCAGTTTCTCAAACCTCTTTCATATTATTCTCCGGGGTAAAATACTGTCCCTGGTGCAATTCTTGCAAGGACAAACCAGATAGTGACAGAGCAGAGGGGACAGGCAGCAGGAGATGGCAGGAGGCAGCAGTGAATGTGGCAAGTGGTGAGAGATAGAGGGGGGAAGTCCAGGGGCTCGAGGAAATGTGTCAGCAAGTGCCTTTCAGCCATCTACTAACAGAGCTCATTTCTCTGGCCTGATGCCAGCCTCAGAGGTGATGTCTTGGCTCAGCAGCTACCAGCCTTGGACTCTGCTTCTGCATTTATTTATTATTCTCTGTCTGAAGCCTTCTTGATGAAGGTCCATCTTCTGGCCGTGTTCCCTTTCTTAGCCATCTTGTCCTGGCTGCCTGCGGTAATAAATTTTTGTCCTGTTGCACTGTAATCATAAATATTTCATAGTGACTGTCTTCTAATGCTTGATTTGTTTGATTAGCAGCTAATTGATTTTAAAATAATCTTAGAAAACACTACCTGGTGATGGTCTGTCAGAGATTTTTGCTCAAAAAGAGACATGCTGTGTAACAACTTTGGTGTGAGTTCATCATGCTAGCACTGCTGATCTACCAAAGCTTTGAACTACTGACACTTTTTTGTATCACCAAGGCTAATATAGTGTTTGTTACTTGAAGAAGAGGTCTAGGCTTTCAGTGACTGAGTGTGAGGTTTGTGTCTTCCCTTACTGACCTCCTGAACTGCAGCTCATCTGACCTAACTGGGCAGTTGAGACCTGCTCCCTTTGGTTTCTACTCTCATGCAGACTGCAGCGAAAGGGGCTCTTCAGTCTCCTCTTCCCTCCTAGTACAATATTACTGAGGTGCCCTACTCCAGCAAAACTCTTTCACGGACACAAATATACCCAGGAACCCACATGCCACAGTTTTATTCCTGTCCTTTGTGAGGAAAAGGTAGCAGCACTGCTGGCCAGGATCAGAACTTGCCTTCTGTGAGCCTGAGGAAGCCCTGCCATGCTAGGCAGAGCAGTTGTGCCAAGTTGGGCATAAAACAAGTACTACAGTTTCTCCACCATCTAATAACTTTGATTGCATGCTTGTTTACACTGGGAGTATGTAAACATCATCTCTGGAGTGTGAGAACATCCTTATTAGCTCAGGACTTACTTTGTGTTGGAATATAATTCTCAAAGGGACTTGCACAAATGGCCATACATGAAGAAAGGAATCTTGAGAGCGAAAGTGATCTAGAAGATTGAAAAGGCTGTGAGACAAAGGGCTGGTTGTGGTAGGACTCACAAAAAAGAGATGCTGCAGATTATTTCAGCAGAATATAGTGCTTTATAGCCAGAAACTTTAGAAATATATCCCCTTGGGTTTGCCTCTGGTATGCCTGGGCATCTTGACGTGGATGAGATGAAAGAATATGGAGTCTTTTGCTTCTTCTGTCATTCTTGAAATCACTGTTGGAGAATACACTGTCCATGCAGTGAGATGTCTCTCAGGAGATTGCTGTACCACTTGGTAGAGCTCGGGGACAAACTACAGGGATTTGTGTCTTAGCAATTGACCTTGCAATGAGGGAGAAAAAAGATGGATGTGTGCAGTGTGGTGAGGGGAAGATAGGTGAAGAGCTGCCTGGAACAATTTGCAAGAACTCATACTGACATGAGATGCTTGACATCCAAGAGCTTTTTAATCTCTTTGGCAAATGTGTGACAAAAAGGTTTGACTTTGGAGTGAACAAAGTTGATACATAAATGCCATCCATTAATTCGAAGTAGTGATTGGAACATATTAATCTGATGGAGAATTACAAAATCATCAATAGCCCCTTGTAATGTGCAAAAGCTCAGTGGTCCTCTAAAAGGTAGGTCCAACTTACAGATAGTTTAGCTTCTGTAGGGCTCTCTAGGGACGTTGTCTGATCTGGGTTATACTGGAGAGTGAGCAATGGTAAGCCTTGGTATCTCTGCAAAACTGAAGTCTTAATTCTGTGCTATAGAAGAAAAGGAGAAAGTGAGTGAAGGTTTATGGTTCTTGGTAAAAGTTAAAGGCCCCATTCCTGTAGCTTCTTCTGATAGTTTTGCAGGCTGCAGTACAATGCCTAGACAGCATTACATATTTATCATTGGTAGTGGCAACTGAAGCTGGTATCTGGAGGGTATCTTTTAAGCGGGTTTTTTTAATGTATGATCAAGGTCAGTTAATAAAGCAGAGACAGATTATACTCTGCATTGCTTAGTACAGTTCTTGAAGAAAAAAAATGTTAGTGGTTATTGTATCTTCTTTGTGTCACTGTATTCTTTAAATTCACCTGTGCTGTTGTGTCCTAGGCATTAACCTGTCTGAAAAAACAAGCTGCCCAGGCACAACAGACATTGGAGAGAGCAGCTAGTGCATATTATTAGAATGAATTTCAAGCCTGATGTACAAGGATTTTAGAAAGCTGCTTCTTTAAAAACGGAATTTGACTTTTTTCACAAAGGCAAACAATGTCTTTACTGCTGTTTGGGCAGAAAACAATCTGGCTGCCCATATGTATTCAGTAAAACAAGGCTGATATGAACCTAGAATTGTGTTCTTTTCTAATTCCATGTGCACTGGCTTTGTACCTGCCTACATATTCCGGTGACCATTTGGGAAAAGATTTTTATTATCTTGGATTTTTTATTTTTCATTCATGTAGTCCTTGTTAAAACTGCTTGCACTTGCCCAAAGGCAACTAATCCCTTTTCTGATTTATTTTTCTTTTTTTTTTTTAAATTTGCTTCTGTGTATATAGTGTTTCTTTTGGGAAGGTAGTCTTGGGAAAGAGAGGAGCTTGGTCTGCTTCTTCTCAGTATAGTTCAGTGTGTTTTAAGGTTATGATTCTGCTCTCAGCAGGAAGAAAGATTTCAGTGATGATTGTAGTAGATGCAGATATCACCTTTAGAAGGGCACACTTGCATATTAGCAGGCTTAATACATTTGTTGCACACAGTAGTGTTGGTTTTTAGAGACAGATGTCTCTAATGACTTTGTCTAAGCATAAGCTTTATATTGATAGGTGGTAAAATTGAGGCTGTCTTTGAAGCATGGATAAGGACTTAATTTCCTTGGTCTCTGTTCTAGCTTTCTGTTCTTCACATATTTTCTTTTGGGTTTTTCATTTTTTTCCTTGTGATCTCGATGATCAGAGGAGAAATGAATGAGATAAAGTTAAAGGTAATACTTCTGCAGAGATCCCTGTTCTCCTGTCACCCACCCAGTAAAACCACACAAATGCTATGGTAGATTAGTGTTTAGTGTGGCCTGAGAAACTTCTGACTGTATAGAACTGAGTGAAAAAACTAGATTTGGGACTTAAATCAGCCACCAGCATAAGACTTGATTGTATGGGTTGGACGTGGCAGTTCAAATATGTATTAAACTGACTGCTGGGGTGGGACAGTTCTCTAAGCATAACCAAAATAATTAATTTTTGGTGTCCTTAAGAATGTCGCAGTATATCAGATGTTAAGCATGTTTTGATTTGTTCCAGTAGCCGGATCGAGCTGGGAGATGTGACGCCACACAACATTAAGCAGCTGAAGAGGCTAAACCAGGTCATTTTTCCTGTCAGCTACAATGACAAGTTCTACAAGGATGTACTGGAGGTTGGCGAACTTGCCAAATTAGGTACAGATGTTCTTGCCAGTAATTGTGGGCTGTGGTGGCAGAAGTGGTCATCATTGCTATCCATAGTGGTTTTGAATAGCAGCTCCTTATATTTAGTTGTTTTACATAATGAAAAATAACTGTTTGGGAACCTCAAAAAAGCCACAGAGGGTCTGTGTTCCAAATAGATTACATCCCACTGGGAACAGGCATGTTTTCTGTTCCAGAAGAAAACAGTTGTGCATTTCCAGCTTACCTCCTGATGTCATTGCTGGTTGGTGTGAACAGTAATAAGCAACTACTGTGTCAAAGCAGCACTGGTAACTTCATTCCAAGTGTGAACCCACAATGAATATTATTTTATCTGGATAGGAGAATTAGCAAGAGGGGAGGGAGGCAGGGAGGAAGGAAGGTAGATATAGGGTGTAAATGAAAGAGCTGTATGTGTAGTTTGAGACTTGTTACTGATAAACCTTTGTTTCCCTCCCCGGCAGCGTATTTCAATGATATTGCAGTGGGAGCAGTGTGCTGTAGGGTGGATCACTCCCAGAACCAGAAGAGACTGTACATCATGACACTTGGATGCCTGGCACCCTACCGAAGGCTAGGAATAGGTAAGCTTTTGTATCTGAGTCATCAAAGAAACCAGATTGCTGTCCAGCTTTCCAAATGCTCTTTCAGATTGTTAACCAAGTTAGTGCACTTTAGACTACTGATTTCTTTGGAAGGGACTTGGGGGAAAGAAAATGGTTTATCGTGTGCTCATTTTTCCCTGCCTTTCAGAAATGAACTTTTTGTAGAAATTTTTAATTCAGGATTTCAGATTACTTTCATCTTAATCAAATTATCTCACTGTGATGTAAATACTCTTCTTCTGTGGATGTGAAAATTGTTGTAGAGAGATACGAAATAATTTGTCAGAGATATGTAGCCAGTATGCAAGTCATACATAAGTAGAACACAACATTCCTTCCCTGGCTTCTCCCTTTACTCTTCTAAGTGCAGGGATTTTCTAATTATTTTGTCTTTATCACTACTGATTACTGCTGCTCAGAGGTAGTACCTGCTTTTTGTCTGTGGTGCATTTAGTTCTTTGCTCCACATTGCAACCCTATAGGACAGATTAATCAAGACCTTGGAGTAACCTGTTTGCTTTGACAAAATGGGTTGAAAACATAACTTTATTTTAAATTATTTTATGAAGTCTTTAGTACAAAAGCTTACCAGTGCCCTCACTGCTTTATACAATGTTTTGGCTGTATTTTGAAGTGAGTTTGAGACCTTGAAACTAGTATTAAAATAAGCTGATTTATACATATGCTTCTGGGCTGTTGTGATTTTTATTTCTTCCTCAAAGAAACAATGAATTAAGGTTTATGAGCAGGCAGAGAGAGACTGGAATACTTACACATCATATTTTATTTGCCTTTCCTTGTTTTCACACTCTATCATTTTAGTCTACATACAGTTAACCTGCCTCTCCTCAAGGACACACCTCACTAAGTACAGACTTAATTGTGCCCTTCTAGTTTTCTTAAGTATCTCTCTATCTTTTGGCAGGAACTAAAATGTTGAATCATGTCTTAAACATCTGTGAAAAAGATGGCACTTTTGACAACATCTATCTGTAAGTAAATGAGTTACACTAATGCATTTTTTGAGAGATGATAGAGGTGGATATGGGAGCAAAGGGATGGAGATCCAAATGTGGGTTTAGTGTGTATTTTAGTGGGGTCATGGAACATCTTGTAAGTACTAGCAGGAAAGCCAGGGGTCATATTCTGGGCTTGTTGTGTAATGCTGAGAAAACCATTAGCACGCTTGCTTTAGAAAGCGTGAAACTTCTGCAAGTTTGCTGAATTTGAAAGTAGTTTAGTTACAAAATTATGTTCTAGAGCAAAAGGACACAAAAAAGACAAAAAAACCTTTTTAGGAAGGATTTTATTTTTACCATACAAGGTCATCTTCAGAATGGAAAATACTGCAAGTTTTGATGCATTTGCTTTCTGTCTTTTATGACAGCACTCTGTCAGTTGAGTATCAGAGCTGTTTGCAAACACTCAAAGTTTACATTCACTAATAAGGCCCAACTGCTATTCCCATTATTGCACATGACCACGTCAGCTATTTGTGCAGCAACACAATAAACTAGATCAGTGCCCTGACCCAGCTGGGGAAGCTGTTTTCAGCTTTGTTTCTGGGTGTTGTTTTTGCGTTTTAGTGTGGTTTTGGGTTTTGGGGGTGGTTTTCTTGTGCTTTGTTTTGTTGGGGATTTTTTAAAATCAACTGCATGTCTGCACTTGGCATGATGCAGACAAGAGAACAAGCACAGGGGTAGAGGACAGTCACCCCAACAGTCCCTCTGAAAACAGAATCTAAAATCCATAAATGCCAAAACTATGCTTTGCTGCTGGTTTCACACTTCTCCTTTTTCCTGTGCATTGGTGTCTGTGTGGTTACCAAGTGAGCTGATGCAGTTTTTGGCCAGATCACTTCTCTGAGACAAGTTCTTGTCCATCACTGCCTTGGCCATCACACCCAGTGCAAGCACAGTGCACTGCTAGGGATAGGCCCACAGCAGGTACAGCATGGATGGACTTACACTGCCACAGAGCTACACCCTGAATACTTTCCAGGACTGTTGAAGATGCTTCATGAGGAGCGTTTCATACACTGATATCACAATAAATGGAGTGACTTTCTCCTCAAACTTAGTCCAATTCTGCCATGGAGGTGCGAACTCTTCCATGTCCTCTACTGTTGTTGCTTTGCGCCATCTCTGTAAGAGGAATGTGTTTTAAAGAGGTGTCTGAGTAAAACTGCTTTTGGCTTGTATTCCTGCTCTCCTGCCTCAGGAGAAGTGCTAATGAACTCTCTCTCAGATGCCTGCTAATGGGACAGAGGCTTTCCTTTTTGCTTTTGCACGTTATTGTGTGCACAGTGAGGGAACTGTTCGCTAGTTCTAATGCAAAAAAAACCCCAAATCCTTCATAATCCTTCTTTACACTTCCCAGACTAAGGATTCTGGCATGACAATAAATAGGCCCCAAAACTGGGCTAAAGTTCTTTTAGTGACCCATTGATTTAACTACTATGTCTATTGCTTCTGCATCTTCTATCTGAATATATTATGCAGCTTAGCACCAAATTTGATATCAGTGCCTAAATTTGTCATTATAATAAAGTTCCCTTTTAGCTTTTTGGTGCTTATTGGGCTTAACACTAAGATCTTTTGTTCTGCTGTTGCTTCCACAGTTACTTTGGTTCTGGGGTTATGCAGTGTGTTGTTGTGACAAAGTGATTCATGAACTTGTGCAGTGTCCACTGAATTTTGGGAGTGTTTAATGAATGCCTTTTGTTGAGCCGAACATTTTTCTTTCTTTTCTCTCTTCCTTATTTTTTCTTTTGTTTTTTTGGTTTTTTTTTTAAATGAAACTTGTGCAAATAAATGTCCTAGTCACTTAGGATAAAGAGCTGATGGCTGTTTGTTTTGGAGACCTTGAAACACACTAGCAAAATCTGTAAAACTCTAGGGGAAATAAATACAAGGGGAAAGGACTTTGTAAATCCGTGGGACGTTTTGGTACTACAGCTTTTTGTGGGGAGAGAGGAGTAGTTAGAGTAGAGAAAGTTGTTAAAATCATATCAAACACCATTGCCAGTTATATGTTATAATGTGTTTGGATCATCGCTGAGACAACTCTTCTGGTCATCTGCAAAGTGTTACTACAGAAAGTTAAAGTTGGCTTTACAGTGAAACTCCGTTACATATTTCCACAAAATATCTCCATGTTGCTTTATTAAGATTAAGAGAAATTGAAATAACTGAGGTAGTAATGCTGCAGAGTTTCTCTGCTATTTTGTGTTCCTTGAAAGAGTTTTACTGGGGGGAAACATTTACTACTATTTACTGCCAGGGGCCATCCAGGAGCTGAATGTTAGCCCAGAACTGAATGGGGAAGACCAGCAGTTCCAGTCCTGGATTTACACCGCTGTTCCTGTCTCTATCTAGATAGCTGCTTTTCTTGTCTTTGACCATGCTGAGTATGGAGGCAGAGTACTGACCCCTGTCTCTCTATCCCCTTTTCTGTCCCAGGCATGTCCAGATCAGCAATGAGTCTGCAATTGACTTCTACAGGAAGTTTGGCTTTGAGATCATTGAGACGAAGAAGAACTACTACAAGAGGATAGAGCCCGCAGATGCTCACGTGCTGCAGAAAAACCTCAAAGCCCCTTGTCTCGGCCAGAACGCAGATGTGCAAAAGACCGACAACTGAACAAAACCCCAGCGGACACTTTCTTGCACTTGCTTGTCGCCAAATAAGGAAAGAGAGGCCTCTTGATTTTTTTTTTTGGTTGGTTGGTTGGTTTTTTGTTTTGGTTTTTTTTTTTTTACTCCACCCCTTCATCTTCTTTTTTTTTTTCTTGACCTCTCTCCAACAAAATGTAATGCTTCTTCCAAGGATTGTCCAATCATGTTTGGGGTTGGGTTTTGGTTGGTTTTGGATTTTTTTTTTGAGCTCTCCTTTCTGGTGTTTTTTTGGGGGGACGGGGTGTTTTTTTGTTTTTGTTTTCTGTTGGGGTGGGAAAAGGTGTGCAGATCTCTTTTAAGTTTGAGGTGTGGAGGGCTTGAGCAGGTTATCCTGATGACAAGTTTCCTTCAGAGTTATTCTTTCAGTAAGCAGAATGTAAATTCAATGGGGGGAAAAGGCAAAGCAATATCTTGTCCTTTGACTCCTACATTATTGTGTTTTTTATAACCTACAGGGTACTTTACTCTCCCCCAACCTTTGAATGTTACTTCAGTACTTCCCACTCTTCCTCTTAATCCCCCCACCTCAAAAAAGTATATTTAGTTCTTCCCAATATTTTTGAGTATGGCTTTTTCCTCCATCTTTTGCTGAGAAGGGTGGGCTACTTTACCATACCTTTTCAGTCTGCCTGGGCTGATCTTTTTGAATGCTTTTTTTAAATACTCCTCACCCAAGCTGGTGCTACACTTCTTAACTGACTGAGAGGAGGATTTAGAGTGGTCTTTGTTTTTTCTTATTTTCATTTACCCAACTCCCAGCAGACTTTTGCCAGAGTAAGAGCTAGATCTGGTGTTGGCAAGAATAACCTTGTAAAAATACGAATCCTGAGGCAAAACCCTTGCTTTAAAAGTGGGTGAAATTCTGCAGGGCTCATTGAGAATTAGTTTTGTCTGTGTTGTTGGGATGGAAAAAGTGACTGTGACCACCTTACCAGCTTTGATGACATAAGGCAAGCACCTGTCTCCAGATAAATTAGTTACAGCTACTGAATCTGTGGTGACAGAGGTAAGGGTTGAGGAAACCAGGCAGCAAGGCTATGAAGGCAGACGTCAATCTGACCCTAATCACATAGCTTTGCAGGGGTCTCCTGGATTTGCTTGGAATTGGCTTGACTTGCTGTGTTTATGTGCTCCTTCGGGAGGAGGTGGTGAAGAACTGCGCGGTTTTGCTCCTTTGAAGATTATTTTCCCTTTTCCCTGTTCAGTAGTAATAATGCAGTTCTCCTCTGGTGAGAGGGTGTTCGTGGAGCACCGGAGAAAGCAGCATATATTAGAGCATTTTATGGGTTTGGAAAATAGGCTGACTGGCTTCTTCCTAGTACTGTAACTTTGAGGCTACAGTAAACTGTACTAAGCTCTGCTTTGCATCCTTTCATGCTTTGTTTGCGTGAATACCAGTGCTCCTTTCTAGGCACTGTTGCCAGCAATTTTATGTATGCCAATATAAATACCAACTTGAGCTTGGACTCTTCTCCAAGCACCTGGGAAAGTGCACTGAGCTGAGACAACACCAACCTGCCCCATCCCCCATGTAGATGCTGAACTGTATTCTTTTCCTGTTTGTTTTTTAAAGTTTAGGTCTGCATCTTGAATTCTTCCGCTCTTAAAGCCTCCAACCTGTAGTATGCATTGCAGCATACATACGGTTAGTAGGTGCTGTCCAGTCATTAGAGGGTGACTTGGGAACCAAGGGTTCCCAGACAGGAGTTGTGGTGAGGCAAGGGATGGCACCCCTCGCTGCACGTCGTGTGGTCTTTGATACCCAAGGGGTGACTATATGAGCTGCTACACAATTACTCCTTCTTTCACAGAGGTGTGTAGCATTTGTTGGGGTGCATCTTGACAGACCTGTGCTGGAAAACAGCTGCTTAATTTGCTGGGTTTGCACTAATGGAGTCTTGGAGATGGGCAGGTGGCCAACGGCAGCCCATCTGCATGGCCCGGGCACCTGTGTTTGCAACACGGTGGCAGACTCTGGCTGGAAAGATGCAAACGGTTCCCTTGGCCAGAGGCAGCCTAGTTTTGACAAAAGCTTATTTTCAGTACAGCTAGGACCTGCTCATGGTGGTTATGCTGGCAGTCCGGCATCTTTCTAGAAGGGGATGTATCGAAGCACAATTTGCTTGTCATATGCCAACATAGTTTCCCTGGCCATCTGTAGACCAAACCAAGAGAAGTATGTGGAGGGAGAGAGAGATAGTATTGTATTTGAGGATGTTCGTGCAGCACAGCTGTAACTCAGACCATAGCTGCCTCTGGTGCCAAGCAAAGTGCTCTTCATTCTTCTAGAACTAAGTGGTAAGTGTTTGGGTTGGGTAGATGGGTGTGGGGATATGAACTCTTAGGATTTGCTGTTGTCGTAGGCTTCCACAAATCAGCGTGTTTCACAGACAGTTTTTCTTCAGGTTTAAAAGTACAAGTCTGATGTCTGAATTTAACTTGGATTAACTTTTGTTTCTGTCTCTTTTTGCTTTGGGCTGCCATCATTCTATGAATGTATCCATGAGAACAATTCTTAAAGCTCCTATTCCACAGCAGACCTGCCTCATTGTAACTTCTGATAAAATGTTTTGTAGGAGGTGGAAGACAGAATAAATCTAAGACTCCTTTTCCCAGGCTATTAATCCTGGAAAACAGTTGTTGAATCTTGAATACAAGGTTTAATCTGAATCTCAAGAAAACTGTGTTCCCTGTACATGGATAAGGGCAAGTGAAGGTCAGTAGTTCTGGATGACAAACAGTTGTATTTTATTAGTCTATCAGTTGTATTGAGTGAGGGAGGAGAGTGCTGTATCTCAGTGCTGTTAGCCAGAGACACTGAAATTGTGTGAAGTGTGGGCTTACTACAGAGAACTTCAGTTACTTTGGTTGTTGCTGCAGGAGGACATCCTTCTAGCTTGAAAATAACAGTTTATGAACAACTAAATTTTTCAAAAGTTGGGAGTTTCAGTGGGAAAAAAACCCCACCAGCACTTCCTGTTCTGGATGAAGATCTAGCAAAAAAAAAAGTATTTGACTAACAGCTTTAGAGTGTAAATTGTGTATATACAAGTTATTCCTGAATCTCTGCAACTGGCTTTGTCATACATCGGTTGAAGTATGAAGATATTACCTACACAAAGACTCCTACTTGAGGAAACCATGGTACAGGAGAAAAGGAATCATCCAGAAGAGAGAGATCCCTCATTTTTGGGAGGGGGAAGGGAGAGAATGTATTTTGTGTATGCAGAAACTGGCTGAGTTTACATGATGCAGCTAATGGTTAAACCTGCCAACTAAATATGACATACTGTTACGATTGAAACAAACTTACGTGGTATTTTGTTAAATCTTGATGGTGCCCTGTGTCTAGTAAAAATTTGATCCCCCAAATTGTTTTATTCTCCCCCATGTTGTAATCCAGGGTCAGCTGCTATGCACAATGTCTGTGTTTTGTAAAGTGTTTGCTGACTTGGATGTTTCTTTTGAATCTGCAACTGCTTCCTGATTAATTTGGCTAAGAGCACCCCTGGTCTCTTGAGTTAAGATTTAGTGAAAGGTATGCTGTATGCAGTTTACAGATGCATTCTCAATGTTACAAGTTAAGTTGCAGGGGGAGCAAATTCTTTACAATAAGATGGTCCATTTTTAATCTATATCATTGCCCTTGTTGTACATCAGGAGCATGTTTTTGTTTTTCTCAAACTCTTTAGAAATACCGTTCAGAATAAACGTGCACTATTTGAGTTATGTCATTTACAACTTGTCACGTGCATTTTTTTGCAGTCCAGCTGTTTCCTTCTGAAATCAGATAAAGACTATTACTCAGATGTTTCATAAACTGTGTAACCCAGAAGACTTCTAACACGAACTGTGTGTTGAGCTGTTGTGATGAATGCCAAGGGTGTCTGACAACTGAGCAGAGTGAGGTCTGTTTGTTTTCCCTGAAGTTACGAGACTTTCCTCAGAAATCCTCTGTCTTGTGGAGGAGGAGGGAGGAGAGGAAGAGAAACTGTTCTGGAATATTTTTGCATTGATTAGTGAGCAGTCTGGAAACAAACAGACCAGGTGTCAAGAACTCTGGTTTGGGCTTTATAGATTAAAAAGTTTAAAGTATTCAAATTAGCTGCTAGTTATTGCAAATCTTGACCACAATCTTTGGAAAAACTGTGGTCCATGCTTGTAAAACATATCTTAACATGCAGCATGTACTCTTCCATACTGACTTTTCTCGCAAGCTATTTAAGTAGAATTCATCTCTCTTCTTAACAATTCCAGTCTCTTCTGTTAAAGCCATTTTTTGTCTGTAGTTTCACTATGCTCCTCTTCTGCTTTGAAGTGCCATTTATGAAGTGATGAAGTTGCACTCTGGCCCAGGTTCTGGAGGAAAAGAAGTGTTTCCCTAAATATTCTAGTGTATTCTATTCACTTATTTAAGTTCCTCTGGAAACTGCTTTATCAACAGATGGAGTTGCTGCACTCATTAGAATTATGTGCAAAAGCAAAGCTCAGACTCTGAAACTTGTCTGTAGTCTTGAGTGGCTGCTTCCAGCTGTCTTCCCTGACCTCTGCTGGAGGGGGCCTGGAAGGCACAGCTGGAAGTAAACTGCTACCAGAAGTGCAACCTTCATCACTCCAGCCTCACCAGCAGCTGCAGAGGGTGGAAAAGCTTTACTGTACTAAAACTGCTGCAGCTGTTCTCCAAACCATTTGGCTTTTATTGGTCTCTGTCATGTTTCTCTCCTTCTTCTTCCTCATCCCAGTTGCCTCTTAGAACAACCTGTACAGTACTAGACAACTGAGTTGTCCCTTACAGGGAAACTAGTGGGTACTCCTGATCATTTATGTTGCCCTTTCCCAAAGCTGTGCTGGTTTTACAGACACTCCCATTCCCCTCACTGCATTCAAAAATTGGGTATTTATGGGGCCTCTGTAATCACTCAAGGTATGTTATCTCTTAGTTGTTACTGGTACAATTACTTAAAAAACAGTTACCACGCCAAGATCTAGCGAGTGAGTGGTCAGTCATTCACTTCATGTGAAACACTGGGATTGTTACTTTTTCCCAGTATGGAAATCACCTTATTTACCTGTGGTGTAATTTATTTGCTGCTACTGTGCAGTTACTTGACATTAGAAGGATCACCTGCCATTCCTCATTCTTACTATGTTGAGTAGCGCCTGGCAATTTTTCACCTCAGTTTACTTCATTTTTTGAAGAGTTGAGAAGTGTAGGCCCCTGCACAAATCTTTGACTTCGCTGCTGACCTCCTGCTAGTGTGAAAACTGATCTTTCATTCTATGCCCTGTGATTTCTGTCTTTTAATCAGTTCTCTGTCCCTGTGAGGACATTATCCTGCAGTATCTTAGATTACTTTAAAAAATCCCTGTCCAAAAGCTTTTTCGTGAAGTCCTTTTGAGAATCTACCAAACAAGTCTGTCAGGTGAGCATTGTGATCTGTTTCTGGCAGTATTACTTTCCTTTCCATAGGGGTTGTCTAAGTCTATTCTGCCCATCTAGTCCAGATGCTTTGTAAGGGACAAATGCCTTGCCTTATGTTCTTTTCTCTTGCCCCTAAAGAGGCATCAATTCAAACAGATAATGGAAAGGTTACTCTATCCCTCTCTTTTCATTCTGCCTTCTTTCCTCCTCCCCAGTGCTTTAATACTGTAAAAGCATTCAGCTTTACTACCGTTCTGCCTGAAGGCATTGTGGCACCACCAGCTGAAGCTCTCTAAACTGCTGAGTTGCCAGCTTTCTTTCACTCACTTGAATGTACATGACCCATAGTCCAAGAAACTCCTGCACTGGGAAAGATTCACTGACCTGTGTTCTGATTGCCTGTCAGCTGCTGTATCACATCATACAGACTTAGGCCAGTACTGCTCATTGAATTATTGAACCCAAACCTGCACTACAACCAAGAACTGGGGAAAAAAAAATTGTTCAAAAAATTGCACTGAAGTTCTTGGTCTCTATCTGAGATAAAGTTGCAAAACCACTTGTCAAAAGAACAGCAAATTATCTATTCAATTTAAAGCTTTTCTTCCAAGTATTTGTACAAAAGCTGTTTGTTTTAACCGTCTTGCCATATAATTGTAAATTTATATTCTGCACGAGAGACAGGCTACTGATACTTAGCAGGTTCCTGTTGTATGTGATTTTACCTGTGGAATTTTGCCTGCTGCTGGATTTTTGCCACAGCATTTCAGATATTTAACCCTGTAGTGGTATTGACCATTTATGAGCTCAAACACTCTATAGAGCACCGCAGTGTCAGTAGATGAACTTGGTTTTGCTGCTTTGGTCGGGGAGGTGCCTATTTAGTGAAAAGCTTCACCAAAAAAAGCACACTACTCTTCAGAAGAGAAAAAACCCCCCTCCATTTATATTGGAATAAATTGATGGAGCAGTGGTATTTCACTTGTCTTCCAGTTTGGTTGTGTCATATATGGACTAAAGATTATGAAAAAGTGCATTTACATTCCTACTTTACACTTTCAAGCTGCTATTTGTAGAATTTCTCTGAACAGCTTGGGCCTCAACTTTCTTCACAGCTTGCAAATGGGCTTTCCACTTAATGTCAGCTGCAAGGTTATTTTGCAAGTGGCAGCTATTCAAAATAAAATGGTTTGGGTTTTTCAGCATCCGAATGCTGCTATGATTCATTTCAGCAGCAGAAGAATTCTTGGACACTGCTTCAGAAACTTGTCCCTGCTCTATTATATTGTAGGAAGGCATATGGATACAAGATGCTTTCTCAGGGAAGCAGTTGAGGCTGGAAATGGGAAGCTGCCTTATTATGGTAATTGAATTAGGTGTTAGCAGGAAGTTAAAAGTGAGGTAATGGAGAGTTGTTAATGATCCACAGTCCCTAATTTCACGGTTAAAATAACACTTTTCCTAAACTCTGATTTAACTCACGAGGAAGATGGATGGAGCACCTTCCTCCCCAGAACTAAGCGTGAGCACAGCATGTGACAAAGTTAAGGAAAAATGTCTATTAAAGAATCACTCATAGCACAGAACAGTCACAGGACGTGGTCGGGGCTCCTCATGAACAGATCAACGTGGCAAATCTTTAGCCAGCTTTTATCTTTGCTCTCCAGTCCCTTCCAGAACGCTGGCTGCCGAGGACGCAGGGCAGCAGTTCAGCGCATAAACGCCGTTTCACATTGGTGAGGTCTCCCGTACACGCCGCTGCCGAGGTCGGCGAAGGGCAGCGCTCGGGTGATTCTCAGGTATCCCCGCCGCGCCGCTGCCCTGGCAGGACGGGATTGTTTCATCTGACAGCAAAACACACGCACACACAATAACACACGTTCTCTTCTCTTCTAACACACGGCCCGCTCCCTGTCACCGGTGCCGATGATGCCGCGCACAGCGGACCAACGCCGCAGCCCGACCCATCCCAACGCGGCCGCTGCCCCTTTAAGAACTGCCGCCCGCCCCTCCGCGCGCCTCTTCCCGCTGCGCTCATTGGCCGCCCGGGACGCCGCTCCCCGCCAGTTCCTGTTTCGGCCACCTTACCTTGTTGACGCCAGTCTCAGCCTCCCTGCCCTCTGATTGGCCCGCGCCGCCAATGTTTGTGGCGGCGATTGGCCCGCGCCCGCTCCGCCCCGCCCAGTTAAGGGCGAGCGGCGCCCTCCCCGGGCTGGCCCTTGTTGATTGGCCGCGAGGGCTCGCCCCGCGGGCGGCGATTGGCTGCGGTGCGAGCAGCAGGGTGGGCTGCGCGGGCGGGCAGTGGCGCGGAGGCGGCGGCGGGGCTGGCGCGGGGTGTCCGCCCGGCGGAGGATGGTCCCGGCGCTGGGGCCGCCGCGCAGCGCGCCCGGCCCGACTGTAAGTGCCGGCGGCGGGACCGGGGACGGGAGCGGCAGCGGGAGGGGAGGGAACCGGAGCGGCCGCCGTAGCGGGGCCGGGGCGCCGCGCTGGGCCGGGGCCGCGCTCGCCCCGGGATGCCGGTGGGGCCGGTGCCCCTTTGTCCGGCCCAGGTGTGCCCGGCCCGGCTCGGGCAGGGGCTGCGGGGCCGGGACAGGCCGGGGCGCAGCTGCAGAGCGCGGGCGGCCCTTGGCGGTGCTGTGGCTCGGTGGCGGTGCCCGGGCTCCGCTCCGCAGGAGTTGTGCGGCTGCGGGGCTGCCCGTGCCAGGGCTGGGGTGAGGTAAAGTCGGGGGAAGCAGCGGGGAATATTTGGAGAGCGGCGTGTTTTTATCGCTTCGCGGTCTTGGTGCTGGGAGACAATTGAGCGTGGGTCGCCGTTCAGGGAGTTTGCTCCGGAGGCAGCGAGAGGTGGGCACTGCGCCTCAGCATAGCATCTTCTTGGCGTAGTGCTGGATACGGGATCTTCGGTGCATCGCGGCTGTGTGCTCGTGTTGAGTGACACCCCAGCGGGAAGTTAGCCCACTTCAGAGGATGCTGTACATACAGAGCCAGCTTTTTTCCTTAGAATTCGGTCACTGGTTGCTAGCGTTTCTTGCTGGGTGTGTTTTAAACTTGGTCTCCTAAGGAAGGAAGTCTGGTGGATATGTCTGTCTATTCCTTCTCTGCCTGCTAATTTTAGCTCTCTGGCCAATTTCAGTCAAATTTGCCAATAGCAGAGGTTTTAAAGAGTTGGAAGGCTTCAGTTTCATGGAAATCAACGTTGACAAACACAGAAGTGCGTTTGTGTAACTCACAGTTACTGCTCCCATTAAGGGCAGGACACTTAAAAAGCAGCTCCCTGTGACAGACAGCACAAATGAACTGAGTCCATTGGCATACCTGTAGTTAGATACGGCCGTGGCACATGATGCCCTTTGTCCAGGGAAGTCTGCAGGGAAAAACTGGAAGTAAGGCGAAGAAAAAAGGAATAGCGATGTGCTGAGTTTCTCTCCGTAATCACAAAATTGCATTTTTGCTTTTCACGTAATAGCTTGGACTTCTATTAGACTTCATCTAGACATGCAATTATTAAGTACTTCTAGCAGAGATAACTTAATGATGGCACAGTTAAGCATCCAGAAGTCAGGTAATGTAACAACTTGTTTTGGAAGCACGATTGTAGCCTTACTTTTGATATACAAGTCATTGGGAGCATCTTATTTTATGATTGTGTTATGTAGCACTGTAACCAACTGCAGAGCCTTGTTTCTTGCTCATGAATTGTGTGCAGCAGTCAGACAAATAGGAAGGAAGAAACTTCCTATGAGTAAATATTTATTATTATAAAGATTTAGAACTTTCAATTTTTGATTTTCAGTTAGAGCCATAACAATAATTCATAGGCACATTTTGGGATTAAATAGATTTGACAACCGAAAATATGTTTGCCACTGAATGGGAAATAAGCTTAGAAAAATGCTCATGTTGTGAGCATGATTTTTAAGGTGCTTGTGTTCAAAATATCATGTCAGGTATGTGAAACAGTACAAGAACATTGCAAATTTTGAAGTGTGTGAAAATTACTTATTCCCTTAGAGACTTACTTATTCCCTTAGGTTATGGATACACGGGAAGATTTTAACGGAGTAGATGAAAAATGGTGGTGGATCCTGGAGGAGTCTGACAGCTGCAAAGAGATAATTAGGATGTAAGTTTTTGATAGTGGGTTTGCTGCTTTGATTCCTGGTTTTTCGAGTAGTGTTCTGAGGAGCTGGCCAGGGACAGACTGAAGTGACTGTCACTCGGGTGGCCCTGTGACATGTGCCTGGCCCATGCCTGCTGTGTGCATTGTGGACTCTCATTTGTAGCTGAAGTTTGGGTGTATTCTGAAATGTCAAAGACATCTTGGGAACAAGAAGGCAAAGATTCTGTGGCTGTGTTCTGCTGGCACTGCTGGCTGAGCTACTCCAGCTGCTTTTCACCTTGGCTCTTCTTGGGTGAATGTAGGGGATGCTCCTGACTCTTTTTAGGCAGAGGAGTTACAGAGGTGCTTTTTTGAGCATTGTTTGGTTGTTGATGGTTTCCCTCCATGTGCTGAAGTTATAAGAACACCTCTGGCTTCCACATATTGAAGTATAATGAATAAGGCTACTATTAGAGAGATTCGGGATAGTGCATTCCAAATATTTAACATGCTTTTAATTTGCAAAGTGCCGTGATACAAGGTGTGTGACACTGTAACCAATCCTGTCGCGCTTGGATCTGAACTAATACAGTGTATGAGTTGAAGCTGGATGCTGTAGAAAGAAAGACGTGCATGGAAGTCAAGGGCTGGGACATGCTGGATTTGACAAGAGCCATTCTGTGGTTTAATTTCTTTACAGTGGTGCTTTTTAAGGTCTTAAAAATAACTTTGTAAGTGACACCTGGCTGGGGGGAGGTATAAGCAGCGTAGCATTTGATATGAAGCGTTTCCCAATGAGTCATGGTTGGTTGTGTTGCAAGAACTTGTGAAAAATACCACAAAGTCTGTGCCACTTTGAAGGACAGTGACACCTTTCAGAATAGGAAAACATGTTCCTGAGGGACTTAATTTGAATAAAGAAGTCACAAACACGGCTGAGATGAAGAATTATAAAGTGACTGGTGCTACTATGGATAGACAGTCCCTCAGGCTGGAGGCAAGTACACTTCTTCAGAGCCCCAAGATTTATAACCGGAGTTGTTATGAAAAGGTCAGGAATGTTAAAGCTGTTAGATGTTATGCATGCACACATTTACACATCCATTTTCATTTAAACACCTGGGTTGTATGCACAGCTTCACTGGCATTTTCATCAGGGACATGGCTCAGTAGTGTTGTTTAATTGAAAACTGTCTCATCTGAAACTCTGGGCTGTGATATGTATTCAGTCTTAATGTGAGGGGAATGTGTGTTCGAGTTATTTCAGATTACAGTAAAACATGTAAAGGTCTCAACTCCTTGATTAGGAAATGTTGTGCAGTGCCCAGTTTATGTAACAGTGACCTAACTTGCTGGTTAAAATACAATTCCAGCTTTTATATGTGGATATAATGTGTCCAAAGTGTACTTTGGTTTGCTACCTTACCGGTGTAGTGCTGTTGTCATGCTTGGAGTAAGCACGAAAGAGGTTCTGCTGTGTGCACAAGATTGACAAATTGTGTGTAAACTGGGTTTGTTTCCTGTGTGAAAAGCTATGGCTTTAGTCCTCTGAGGTGAATGAGTTACTTTTGCAACCATGACTTACGATAGCAATCTCTTACATCAGCCACGATGTGTGCCATTGTGATTCAGATAAGAACAAAGTACTAGGCTGCTAAAAATGTTGTGTGCTTCCCGGTAACAAGTGCCTTTCTCACTGAGTTACCTGAACTTCTGTCAGGTTAACTGACCAACGTGAAAACCATGAACTGAAATCAGCTCCATCTAAAAGCACATCTCAGTCATGCTGCTACTCTGATACCTGTGAGATCTTTGTGGTCCATCTCTAGTGAGGCTGGAATGATCCAAGTATGGAGCTATTAACTTTTAGGTCTAAATGCAGGTTCCTCAGAACCTGTGATCCATTTTTCCAGCTTTTGGTGTGGTGGGCAGTGCCATGCGAAGATTACAGAAAACATTGTCTATTAGCCTGCTGACACACTTAATAGCAGTGTAAGGGTTTTATGGGGAGAGGAGAGCTTAAAGATTTGTTTATTTTTCAAGCAGATGAAGTTTAAAGTTTAAGAAAATAATGTCCATTTGGGGTGTCTGTAATGTGGTTGGCTTCAGGGACACTTAATTCATGCCAGCCTTCAGCCTTTGAAGTTGGACTCTGCTTTGCTTTCGTGCATCAGCGAAGTTGTTAGCTAGAAATTGAACGCAGTTCTTTTACCAAGGTTCATACTACAGCTCTTCTGTACTCCAGTAGTAAAATGGTGCTCCAAATCAGCAAGAAGGAACACCATCTCATTTATTTTTGCTATTGTACTATCCCTAATATTCAGAGATGCTGTCTAAGTATTACGCATCTATAGTTTAAATGCCTTTTTCTTCTGTGTACGTGTCTCACCTGCTGTAAATTCTGGGACTTCTTGCGTAACTGGAGAAGCCTAACTAGTTTTGGCATCACCTTGGGTCGTAGTTTCACAAATACTAAGCCAGCACTGCCACTGTGAGAAGCGATCTTGTTGTTTCAGTGTACTTATTTGGGAGTGTGGGGTGTCTTTGTGATCCTTTTGCAAAGTAAATTCTAAGTTGAAGTAGTGTTTTCATCTGGCCTCCTGGGTGAGGAGTGCCAGTGAAGCCAGGGGAAAGGCTACATCTCTGTGTTATTTTGAAGGAGTTGGGACAGCAGGGAAGGATGACCATCTCACAGATTTTCCCATTATTGCTAGGAGAAATGGGCCAACAGGAATTTCATGCAGTTCAACAAGGGCAAAATCCTGCACTTGGGGAAGAACAACTCAGCCCACCAATATGTAGGGGAGGCCGTGCAGCTGGAAAGCATCTTAGCAGAAAAGGACCTGGTGGACACCAAGCTGAACGTGAACCAACAAAGTGTTCTTGTGGCAAAGGTGGTGAGTGGGCTCCATTTGATACAGAAGTGTCAGCGAGCTGAGGGAGGTGATCCTTCCACTGCACTTGGCACTGGTGAGGCCACACCTGGCATCTTGTGTTGAGTTTTAGGTTCCCCAGTACAAGACATGGATGTACCATAGGGAGTCCATTGAAAGGCCACAAAGATAATAAAGGTACAGGAGCATCTCTCGTCTTGAGAGGCCAGGGGAGCTGTGATTGTTCAGCTTGGAGAAGAGAAGGCTCAGGGAGAATCCCACGTGTAAATTATCTCAAAAGGCTTTACAGTCTGTCTTGCTATGTGGTTTTTCTGTTTTCTTCTGGTTGGGAATGGAAAGACCCTGTGTTTCCTAGCTTGGAAATATTAACTGTGTGAGCTGTCCCTTGCTAAGGAATGCAATGGAGTTCTCCCACTCCTAGTTTCACTTTAAGGTGTTTTTGCCCAGTCAGTCTTAGGTGGTAATAGGGAGGTGATTTCACACAGTTATAGAAGAAGAAGATAGGGTAGAGGTAAGGCATTTTCATTTAATGGAATGATTTTTAATGAAGTAAAACTTGCAGGATCATGGTATCAGTCTGTCCCCTTTATCCACTCCTTTCAGACCTCTGCAAAGTAGTAACCTGGAAATCTGGTTGTAGTTTCTTCTCCATTGTCGGTGCTAAATTTCTACTGTAGTCTTGTTTGCTTTTCCTAGTGCTTTCAGAACTACTTATTTACCCAGGATAGCTCATGTGCAGTAATTCTCCTAAGCTAAATAAGTAGTTCCCGAAGCGGTGGAATTTTTGAATTCAGGTTTTCTATGGATTTGCACCTAGCAGTTGCATTTTCTTGTGTCTAACATGCGTTGATTTTGATTTTAAATTTCCTCTTTGAAAGTGTTACGAAAGTGTGCTTGCTTTCTCTGGTCATCTGGACTCAGATATCTTTAATTTGAACCTCTCTGTTAAATTTAATTGTAATAATGTGCAGCTTTATCCCTGCCAGTATTCAAAACTGTCAAACATCCAGATTGCAAGATGAGTCCTTTATTCCTGGAATTTAAATAAATGCCCAGTTGGACCCACTTTATGGGTCCAAGAAAAAAACCTCTGAAAAACAAAAGTGTAATTGCACTGAGGTTCTGAAGGAGAATGAGCCACCTTCTGTCCACTAAAACCTTTTGTGAGTAGTCTGCCTGTAAAATGTACGTTGCAAAGTTGGGGGGGTTTTGTTTGGTTTTCTCGGGTTTGGGGGCAGAGTGTGTGTGCACTTGTTTCTTAAAGCTCACTGAAGTGTGATTAGTGAGTTTGTTTGATGAGCTTATACATTAAAACTGAAATACTGTTTTATGGTGCCTTCTACCTCAGCCATTTTTGCCTTTGGCCCCATTAAGATTTATAAGGAAGCCCCTTAACTCTGGAAGGGCAGTGCTTGTAACAGAATCTCAGGATTGATCTCTTCTGCGTGTTGTAGAGGAGCTTTGTAGTGCAGGCTCATAGAATATTGCTTTCTATATCATGAACCCTTGATGAGTTCTTGGTTTGTGTCAGATTTCTCAAACCCCAAGCCTATAAAATATTCAGGAACTTGACTGTGTAATCCTTTGTACTGAATGACTCACATCTGAAAAGATGAATTAGAAAATTTCACACATAAACTCTCTGGATGCCCTGAACATTTCGGTTCTAGGGTATTTTGCACTGCTTATTAGGGTCCTCAGGAGAGAGCAGCAAGGCAGTTTGGCACGTGTCAGAAAAAGCCTTGATACCTCCTCAGGACCGTATGCGGTTTTATAAACAAACTATGTGAGGATCCTTTGTAGCTGCAGAAAAAAAAGAGCTCAGCTTAAAGCCAAAGCAACGAAGCAAAGAGTAGTGCTCTGGTTAAATCATTGTAGCCAAAATGAATGTTTTTATGTTGTAATTCTAAATTGGTTATCAGGCCCTGTGATGAAGTACTGCTCTTTAAATAGAGATTTCATTTGTAGATAAGGTCACATGAGAAAGCAGAATTGGACTGGCTCTCGCTGGAACAGGTTGCAGATGCCCTATCCCTGGAAGTGTTCAAGGCCAGCCTGGAGGGGTTCTGAGCAGCCTGCTCTAGTGGGAGGTGTCCCTGCCCATGGCAGGGGGGTTGGAACAAGACGATTTTTAAAGTTCCTTCCAACCCAAACCATTTTGTGATTCTATGACTTACAGCTTCTACACTTGTCCAGTCAGTCTTTGGTGTTTCAAACACAGCTTTCATATATGGGTGGGTCTCTGCGTTACAAATAACCATCTTGGTCACAGTACTGGGAGACCATGATGACTTACACATTTCAGCATTTTTCAGGAAAAGAATTATTTGTTCTTTAGGTAACATGCTGCTGCATGGTTGGGCTCACCAACAGATGCTCTGGCACAGGAGTGAGTGGGAGAGCACTCAGCCTCAGCCAGGTGCAGGCAATCTTTGTCATCTGATACAGGTAACCTAACCCTAACCCACACAGAGGTGATGACCTGTGTTAGGAGGAAGCTGTCCGCAGTTCACTTTGTATCCACTTGGCTTTCACCATCAAAACACACTTGTGGCTCCTTTGTCAAGCACAGCGTAATTAGATGTCTATCTTCTCCTTGAAAATAATTTTCTGTTTTAAAGTGTACCACAGATCATTGGGCACTGGAAGCCAGGGAGATGAGCACTGTCTTGCAACACAGAGATATTTCTCATACTTTCTCACTTCCTTACTGAAATTGGTATGTGGTAACTTGTGGGTCTCAACACAATACATGGAGAGCAGAGGATCAGGAGGATTTCCTTGGTCATTCCTTTTTGATTTCCTAAAGAAAAGAGTGATGTTCCCCTTACTTTGATCTAAAGTAGCTGAGGACACACTTTGAGGCGAGAGCTCTGGTCTTTGTGATTCTGGCTTGTGCACTGGTTGCGTAATTACAGCTCTTTAGCTCCCAAGTACCTGCTTCCCTGTAACAATTCCTCCAGACCACAGGAGATAGTTCCCGTAGGCATCTTCCTTTACTTGCACTGTGTGCACTTCAGTCTGTTTGCAGCACCAAGGTCATCTGCACAATGTGTGAGGGTGGCAGCAGCAGCTCTCATCTGGGTGCAAAACGTCCAGAGATACTTCTCCTTAACTACTTCCCAGACCATAAGCAGTGAGTAAGAGACTTGGTTCCATGGGCATGAGCTCTCTTTCTGCCCCTCCTCTAAGGTTTAAAAAGAAGTGATGCTGTACTTAGGAAGACTTGGGAGGCAACAACAGTAGACAATGAAGAATAAATGTGACAACAAGTGGATCTTCAGGTGATTAACAGGGAAAAAGCTTTTTTTGCTTTCTGAAGTTTGCTTACACAGGTCTGGTCAGGTTTTCTCAGAATGACCCTGCACCCATGCTGTCCTGAAACTGCATATTAGTAAATGGTCAGAGCAATTGCCTTTGACACTTCGAAAATTACAAATAAAAACAAAACTAATGTAGATATGAGGGATTATCGCTTGAGTAATTACCCTTTCTCTTCCTCCAATGCTGTTACAAAAAAAACCACAAACATTTTCTTTCTAGTTCTCTTGCATGTTCTTATATGAGCCTTACTAAAATTTTATTACTTTAAGTCATTAGGAGGAAAAATACCAATGTATTTGAGTTTAGATAATACAAACAGAAGAGGCATAGTAACAACATCTAAAAGCAGTGAAGTTTTCTCTTATTTGCAAGCACCTTAAAAAAAAAAAAAGTTGCCCCATGTAACAAGTTTTAGCTTATTGGCATTGGTTTTCTTTTCTTAACTTTTGCAGAAGCTCTGGGAACAGTCTGGTTGCCCTGGGAAACTCTCAACTGGTTTGCATCAGGAATGTGTATTTAGTGAAAAGTCGAAAGGACTCTCTCCTGCTCTTTAATCCCTCATGCATCTTCCTCAGCACAAGGTGGCTGTGCCCACTCTGAGCCAGCTGGTCAGCCAGCATGTCCGTGCTGCAGAGCTGGTCACAGACCCAGCCGTGCCCAATCCCTTACCTGACCTCACTCCTTCTCCTCTGCTCACTCCCAGGTTTTTGTAAACATCTGGGAACTTCATCTCTTTGAGAGGTTGCAGTTAGGTCAGTCAGTGGGCCCAGCTGTTGTTGTGAAGAAGTGGATTAAGGGACACAGTAACAGGGAAATCTCAATTTCTTCTGAAACCAAACTGATAGATTATTTTCTTTCCTCTTACCAAGAAAAATAGCCTTTTTCATTTTCCTATATCATAGTATTACCAGGTTGCTTTGATAGGCCACAGGAGTTAATACTCACAGGTAACAATCACAAAGGTGAGCTTTGAGTTACATTTCCTGCAGTCATTTTATTAGGTAAATACAAAATTAGAATAGAACCATTCCAAGGGGGAATAAAGAAAGGGAAGTAAATTGTGTCCCTTGATCTCAAGGGCACCTTGCTTGTCATTAAAAGCTTGAATAAAGTCCCTGATTGAAGCTAGCCTTGTTCTGAAATGTGCATGGAGGATTGGAGAAGTGAGCTCCAGGAGCTGCTGGGATGAAGAAGACACTGTGTAACAGGAAAAAAGTATTTGAGTTGTTCTTATCTATGCCTTGGGATTGATCTTAGCTTTACATTATGGCTAACTACATGAGGGCTACAAAACCAGTAAGAACTGTGAGGCTGCAGCAGTGTAACAGCATAAGCTTGCTGAAGGATATTAAGAGGAAAGATTTGGACTGCTGGTAGGTTTGCAGAATATGTGTAGCTGCATATTAAAAGATTTTTTTTGACTGATACAGAAGAATGAAATGGCTTTACTAATTTGAGGAAGATTGCCTTGTACAGCCAAAGATAACAGATTGGAGTAATTATTTTCTTTTTTTAAAATGAATATTAAGTTTGGAAACAACTCCTAAATAAAAAGTGAAAAAACAATGCCAAATAATCTAAATTAACTTTTTCTTAAATTTGCTGAGTGCGTGTTTTGAAGAAGAGATTTCATAAAATTTGCAGCAAAGATGGGTGGTAGACAAGAAGACGCTTAAACAAATTGGTTTTAAGTTTTATACCCTGTGTTTCAGAAATGTAGAAGAGATTAAATTATGTTAAACTTAAATTTTCAGAACACAAAGTATCCTTTAATTTCTGAGGATGACATTGCATTTAAATTAAAATCAATATTTTAGGTTGACGTTGTAAAAGCTATTAACTACATAAAGCTTGAGGGAAGCTTGGTAGTAAATAAGCATAAATGATGAGTTGCTGTTTCTTCATCTAAGAATTTGGATTTTGCTACACTTTCTCTGCAGACAACATTCAGCTGAGTTAAGGTAGCATATTTCATGAGTGAACTTAGAATACATTTGTCTCTGAGCTTATAAGGCAAATACATGTCTTCTGCTGTAGAGAATTGGTGAAGGAATCTTGCCATGAAGAAGCACTACTTGATGTGGAAGAAGTAAAGAGAAACCCACTGTCAAAGTTCTGGTCGTAAAACAGCTGAGGGGAAGAAATTGAGACAGTGCAAACATTCATCAGCCCTCAGAAGTCTCCACTTAGGCAGTATTTTTATTTTCTTTTTAATTCACAAAGCCTATCTTTTCAGCAGCCCTTAAGAAAAACCTCCTCCCTGGTGTTGCCACCTTGAGCTGTTTTGTGGAGTATCAAGTAAAAAGCAAAGGTTTCTGTCCTTAGAGAATAAGAGCGGGAAAAAACAACTTCAGTTTGCCATATTTCTCATGGTACAATCCATCAGTAGAAAGCCCAGAGTTTTATACAAGTGCTGTTTAACAAATTTAACCACCTCTTTTCAGTGGAACTCGAAATAAACTAATTGGTTAATTCGATAATGTGTACAGCCTTGCTTTTTCCTACTGGGACCACAAAAGTGGGAGCATTATCAGTGATAAACTGATAAACTTCACCTAAAGTAATTCCACAGTAAAGTGAAGTTAGGGTAACAGTCACTGCATTCCTCTGCCCTGTCTCCTGTATGAAATGGGCTGCACATCCCAGTGGAACTGAAGCATATCAAATACAGACTTTAAGTTTACGTTTCTGAGGCTTATACACCCGGTGTGGCAGCAAAGGGCTTGAAATGTGCAGGGAACAGCATTGCTTGGAAGAAGCTTACTGACATAATTTTAAAAAAAGGGCAGAGGAGGAAGAAAGAAGTGGGGTCTTTGACATGTGTAATAAAGATTCTTTCTCAGGATCAAAAAATGGTTAGAAACTGTGTTAATAAATTTCATCAAAAATTTTCACTACGGCCTTGTCTCTCTATCTTCCAAAATACTATATGCAATGAATTGCTGAATCATTTAGGCATCTGCTCAGCATAAGAAATAAGGCACTTGGAATATTGTGTAAATCATGACTTTAGGAGATAGGGATGCTGCTGTTAGGAAAAAGTATTTTGCTCAGTGGACACAGAAGAAGACAAAATATAGGAGTGTGGACAACTCCTGTCAGGAGGGAGAAGTGGGTGCTGTGACTTAGGGCAGGGGGAAGATGGGGTTGTGAATGTGTTCTGGACTGTGCAGCTGGAGTCAGAACAGCTGTGTCAGTTCTGGGGAAGGGTATTTGTGGGTAGGTGCTTTTTTACACCCTTACCTTCACACAGCTGAGCTTTATCTGTAGCCCTGTGTGGTAGCTGGCCATCGAAATCCACATTAATGCTTTCTGTGTTAAATACACTATAATACAGAAATAGTCCTTTGGTTCTCAAACTGTATAAATTTGCAAGATTAAAAAAAATAGAGGTGCTTGGTGAATACATTAGTCTTTCAAAAATGCTAAGTTCACCGAAACTAAGACCTCTTTTATCTTTTTGCTCTGATTTCCAGCATATTTGCTAAGGTCTAATAATGTCCCATAACAGACACATCAACTCTGTCATTATAGGTGGTGCAGAAATCAAGAAACAGGTGTGTGACTGCCACACGATACAATCCAGCATCTTCCTTTTCCTAAGCGTGTTTGAGAGCTTTGCTTTACCAGAACTATGCCCATGTACTCTGTGCTCACATCCTCCCTAAACAGAAACAGTACTTTACACACTAAATTAAATGACCCCTTTGCCCCCTTGAGTAGTTATTTCTCACTTGATACACAAGGTACTGCCTGAGTGATGGATATGCAAGTGTAGTGTCACCAGGCAGCTGCTCTGCTTCTCCTGTCTCTGCTGGCAGCCTTAATGGTTACAGGTTCTGCTGGGCTGCTTTGGCACACTGGAAACCCTGCTGAAAGGAGGTGTGCTGGCCTCTGTCTCTCGGTGTACACCTGAACATCTCTGTGGTTGCCAACAGGGTCCAAGATGGCTGGGCTCTAACCAGGTTTTATATTTTTTTTATAATCAGAATCGCTCATCTGCTAAAGTCTCCCAGCTAACCCTTTCATCATCACCTGGTGCAGTGAATGCAGCTAGAATCAGTGAGTAAGTACTACTGACCATCACCAGCTGGACACAGGAGGGATAAGTTAGAGGTGCCTTGCGTGGGAAACTGGCTTTCCTGACTTTCAGAGTTGTGAGTTTTTACTGACTTGGACAAACAACTGGATTAATCTTACTACATATAAACTAAAATAAATTTGTTAGTGAAATTTGATTAAAAGGAGAAGATATCCTGTTTTTAAGATGAGGTAACACAATTTATAAAAGTGCATGGAAGTGCTGAAGTTGCACCACTGCTTTCTCCCACGATAAAAGACTGTTAACTCTGTCAGGTGTTTCCATAATTTATGCAGAGGATGGTCAGTGAGCAGGGAGAAAAGTCTGTGGAGGGATATAAATAGAAAGTGATATGCTCCCATTGCTGGGCTGGGGAGGGCTTTGGTGGCTCTGTTTAGGCAGGCTGTGTGTAACACCCAGTGGGGCAATGGAATGCTGAAATTAATCTCAGAGAGGATTGTGTTGAGTTCTGTGATGGTGTGAACACTGTTGTGTAGGTGGAGTTGAATTATGTCCCTGAAATCTTCAGGCACTTTGAGTTCCCTGAGTTGGAGCTTTTCATAGGTTGTTTCCTGTTTGCTTTACTTTATGGTTTGCCAACATCTCCCAAGTCTTCCCTGGAACAGAGAAAGTACTTAGAGTGGTAAACAGCATCAGCCCTAATGTTTCTCCTCCTTTAATCTTTATGGAATGCACTACATTCAATTAACTTCTAGACTGTAAAGGCTGAAAAGCAGTATCTGACTTCACTTCTGGTGCAATGCAGATTATTTCTGTTAGTTTGACACACACATGCACCCACGTTTGTTCACAGAGCACTTAGTGAGGTGTGTGCTTCGTGCTTTGGGAGCTCTATAGGTGACTGGCTTTCTGGTTTGTAAGGAGATTATTTTTAGGGTTTGTTTTTGATGTCAATGTCAGTAGTGGTAGGCTCAGTTTGCATTAAGAACTGCTGGGTGTTGAAAGTTATATTAAAAACCACCCCCACTTCCTTGCAGTCCAAACAAACAGACAAAAAATACCCTAAAGATATGAAGCCTGTTAAAAGAAGTCGATGAGCTTTCCAGGAGGAGCCAGGCAAAGGTGAAGCCACAAGGAGTCTAAGGGCCCATGGGAAGAGTTGCGAGAACAGGTTGGTTGGTGAGAGAGTGAACAGAAGCATGACAGTAAATATGGAGCTCAGCCATATCAAAAAATGGATTTTTTTTTTCCTATTGTCATCTACAGTTTTCTTCATGTTACTTGCTCCCTAAAATTCATTTCTCTGGTAGATATGTGTTCAACCACCACTGACCTAATCTTATCTTTTGTGTATTTTTATGTTTTTGCCTAAATACAGGCTACTAATCTGTTCAATCTGAGGACAAGTTAGGTGTAATTTATTATGCTTTTATGTATAACTTTATTTCATAACTTTAATTTTAACTGAATTTCACATATCTGAGAGCATAGGGGTGTCATTTTTGGTCATTTTAATCTGTACAGTAATTTAATAGCAAGTAAGTTTTGTAATCTGCTACATTAAGAGCACTCTAAATTTGTAGTTAATGAAATGTCCTCATTGTGGCTTGTATTTTGCTTAGCATTCATGCTTTATTTTGAACTGGGAATTGAATGCATATTCAGTTAGGAAGGGCTGATAAGAGAGAGTTCAGCTGTTCCTCCTCCCATTTGAAAAACAATCACATACTCTTAACTTTCCTTCTTGTTTGCTTAAAGTGGTTGGGATTATAATTGTTTTTATATTTAAAGTAATTGAGGAAATGGAAACCAGTTCATCATAGACAGGTTTTCCAAAACATCCAATAGGTAATGTGCTCAATTTTTAATGCTCACAAAATCAACTGCTGTGAGTCAAGGGAATGGACTTGTCCCTACGCTGTAGTAGGGCCCTGTCCTTGGGGTCCAAGGCAAAGCCATGTAACAAATGTCATGTGCTAAGAATTCAGAAGAGTGCAGGAGTTGTTGATTCCTTCCATGATTATTCCTCAGGCTCTCTTCTCCGAAACCATGCCAGAGATGACAGAGAATGAGACACCGACTAAGAAGCAACATCGGTGAGTTTCTGTGGGAAAATGACTATTTCGTAGTTCTGTGGTCATGTTGCAGTTATGAAGTTTCTAGCTAAAAGTTTGGCAATAAGGGTATGGACAAGAAGTTCTGAGTGTTGATCAGGGTTGATGCAAAAGCTTTCTCTTGCCCTGTCTGTTTGTTAAAGACATATCTACCTGGGTCACTTAGGCAAAAGAGAGTCTTTAATTATTTCACTGACTATTCTGATGTGTGTAAAACTGCGTCTCCACGTTGGTTAGAGCGCAGCCTCTATTTTTGTGGAGGCTCTTTGTAGATATTGGGGAGTAACTACACTAATTTTGACAGAGTAATTTAGACCTCTTCCTCAGCTCCCAATGGAATCTGGGTCTTAAATCTCTGCTGGAACTCAGACTGCACCTTGAGGTCGTACAGCAACACTATGACCAACATTTGTAACAAAGTGACTCAGTGCTCACTACAACTTTTCCAGAGTTTCGTTCCTTTGTAGTAGCATAGTTGATCTAATGCCTGATTGATAGAGGAGTTCTTCAGTGCTTAGTAACCATGTAGGACATGATTTATGATCAAGACTCAGAGAAAGCTTTGATTTGTCCTACAAAAAGGTTTTCAGTCTTCACGGATTTTGCGACTCTTTCGTACCCGACTAATACAGTATTTTGTGTTCTGTATTGGTAATGTCAATCAAAGGACAGCTGGGTCTCTCCAGTCCTTATGTTCTTGTGCACATTTAGTATTAATGATAATCTTTAAGCATTATTTCTTAGCAGATGTCTCTGGGTCTGACCTCTAACAGTAGCATTACTGTCTCATAATCATTGTCTAAGTTACTCCAGGTGCACGCTATCTTTAGTGAGTTACCAGAAATAAGTATCAACTTAAAGCACAAAGGATGCTGTGCCTCCCTTCCACATGTATCTTGCATTCTTACCTCAGATTCCTTATTACATCTGCACTGTTCTGTAAGGGTCGAAAAGGACAGCAGAAGATGCTACTCTGCTTTTTGCATACCCTAGCAGACATCTAGACTGAGAGTGTGCTGCTGGACAGAAGTTTTTTTAAATTTTTTTTTTTTTTTTTTTCTGGAATGTTGCTTTTTCCAGAAAACGCATGCTTTGCTATACTATAGTTCCTGAAGGTATTTGTCCTAGTGCATGTGTACAGTACATCTCATTTATGTATGTAGAGTATGCATTTGGAATTTGTTGAGTGCCAGCAAAGCAATTTGGGGCATTGCACAGTGATTGTTGCCATCAGTCCAATAGTCCCAGGTGAGCATCTGAAACCAAAGACAACCCTCACATGCCCAAATTACACCTATACAGAATTTTGAGACAGTAAAGAACAGCAGCTGCGGAGGAACAGTATTTCTGGTTTCTCTCACAAAGGAAGCATCTTTGAGACCAGAAGCTATGATGTTTGAAGGCAATGTGGCTGGAAAATCAACATGCATGGTAAAGTTTTCTCTTGTTTCAGTGGTCCAGTGAATGTAAAAGCAACATTTCAGACAAATATTTAACTGCCTTGTTCTTCAGAAACAGAACTATTTTTTTTAATCTTTGGCCCTATTGAACACTTCATTGTGTAACAGGAACGTAAAAACTCAGCTCTGCACTATAAATATGTACCAATAATCAAGTGGAATATTACACTGTGCCTCGTTATATTGAAATTTATTTAAGTCTGAACACTAATAAATTTTTGTTAGAAACTGTTTAATACCAGTGTCTAAGAACATTTGATTGTGACTTCTGCTGTTCTTTTTCACTGAGCAGACTATAATATTATTAGCTGTAATAGAAATAATAAAAAATATTTGTTTGTATGCAGATTTTTTGCCTTCAGTTTCATATCACTCTTTTTCCTTTCTATTTCACAGAAAGAAAAACCGTGAGACGCATAATGCAGGTAGGAACATTATGATTTGTTGTTTGGTCTGGAAATAAGCAGATACTTTGGAGTAGTAAAACATATTTTGCATGGAGAAGGTTCCTTCATAGGAGTTTAGTACACTTAAAAAGCCTCACCCTATCAAACACCTTTCTGTGTCCTTGCATAAAATATCTGTGCAGATTGTTCCTAGTTTGCTGTTTTCCACAGTACAAAGTTAAAGTATGAAGAAGCACCGTGCCCCTGCCTTTCCAAAGCTAGTAAATTAAGAAGTAAACAATTTCAGCTGTGTTCAATTCCAACGGAAAATTAAGTGCACAGGCATTCACACACAGCTCATATCCACCTCTCTCAAATTAGAGACAGGTGTCCTGCCTAAGAGCTTTAGAGGCTCCCTGGCTTAGAAGTATTCCTCTAGCCTGTTCCTAAGGCACCCACTTGGATGCTGACATTCCAGAAGTTCTGTGCAAATGGTGGCTGTGTGTTGCAGGAGTCTCATCCCTCGGGCAGCACCCAGTCAGTGTCTAGTGCCAATGACATCTTCTACAAGTAGGGGCAGAAAGATGGACTGGAGAGGAGTCTGGCAGGTTTTGGCCTGGTTTATCCAATGAAATTGATGGGAGTTCTTCGTTCACTGAACAGCACTATTGCGTGGTCTTCACAAACTCAGCTGGAAAAACCGCTGAGCAGTTTCCATGTGAAGGCTGTGCAATGTGGTGCTTGTTGAGTGTGCTGAGGGTGTGGCCAATTTCTTAAGGATTAAGAAGAATCAGGAAACAGTCTTATTGCTGGCCTCATTGTAATTCCCAGTTCCTGTTTTACTTGTTGATAGCTCTTCAAAATCTTTATCACCTGGGCTGAACTCTGCAGTATGTGGGGACCAGCTGCCTCCAACCCTATACTTGCTTAGTCATTAATATCTGGACAAGCTGAGTAGAATGTGACGACAAATATGATCAAAACAAAAGAGTAGCACTTCACAAACACTGTGATATCTGTATGTTTTAGTAAGATATATAAAGATTAAGTCCAAGGTGTCCTGTGTTTTAATTTTTACAGAGATGCTCTAATTTATATGGTAAATTTCTTGCATAAGAAACTTTGTCTTGCTGTGTTCAGTGTATTTAGGCCTGTCTCTGTCAACGCCAGCAGTCTCTCCTGAAATGCAAAAAAAGCCCAGTTTGAGAGCGGTAAATTGAAGTGACAGGCTACTGAAATAAGACTCTTTAAAGTAAATTAGTGAGTCTTCTGTAAAGGAGCAAACTGAAATACACTCACCTGCAGGTCATGGTTTGTTTCTGTGTGCCACCAAAAGCAGAGCAGCTGCATAAATCAAAAGGTTCATTCAGTACGATGAATGAGCAGCACAATGGTTTGAGTCCTGACAAAGCCATGACAGAACTTTTTCCAGGTCTTTTTTAAAAAGCCATCTAATAGTTTTAATTTTGCATAGAGCATGAAAATATTTCATTAAAAAAAATAGCTACATGAGAGTTAACTATATTTGAAAGAGGCTGACTGTGGTGGATGGAAAACAGAGATACTGTCTGTAAAAAACATGCCCAGAGGTATTTACACTCCTAGACTTAGAGTGTAGACCCTTTCTGCCAATATTCAGACCTATTGAAGACGTAAGTGATGTCACTAGAGGACTATAAATGAAGCATTTTCTGACCTTCTCCAAAACAGGTAATTCACTGGAAGTACTCTCCATTCAGTATTTTCTTTACTCCCAGTCACTTAGACCTTGTGGAACAGTTAAACCTTTGGACACAGAAAAGAGTAACAGATAATGCATAAGGCTAAAGCACAGCTATGTTCAGTGTTGGCTGGGTGCTCTGTCAATATAAATTTAAAATTAAGCCTGAAGACTGTTAAAATCTACATTATTTCTCTTTTGTTGCTAAATTTGACATTCATATTTAAGAGGCATGGATTTGCTTCCCAAATCTGAAACTGATTCTTTCCATAATCTTTGTTCATTTGCTTTCGATATGCCTAAATTTATTTAATCTGCCTCATGAAAAGGGTGTCATGAAACTGTGTTAGAAAGCAGTTTCAAAACCTGAATTTTGAGCTGTAGGAACTTTTCTTTTTCATGAAGAGGTCCAAAATATCTCCACCTTTTAAAGATATTGCTGCTTATATTACAGCTCTCGATTCCACTGAGTATTAATTCGATAACTGAGGTTTACTTTAGAGGAATTTTTTCCCTCACTCAGGTTATTCCGGGTTCCAGTGTGTAATGAAATAATGTATTAATGAGCCCTTACATTGTCCTAGTTGTGCTGCTGTTGTGCTGACTTGCCCAACCAGATGACACAGTACGTATTATTTTTGCTTAGTGGAGAGACATCGAAAGAAGAAGATTAATGCTGGGATAAACAGAATTGGAGAACTCATTCCCTGCTCTCCAGCACTTAAGCAGGTGGGTGTCCATTCAGAGGTGCATACAAGTTTCCTGTCAAATGTTCAAATGTTTCTTTGTCTGTGGAAGCATAAATACTTATTTTACTATTTGTATTAGGAAGAAGGCAAAACTGTCTGAATTTATATGCTCAGAAATACTACTAGTCATTAGTATTTTAAAAACTACTTGTAATACCATTCCTATTTGAAAGTGCAGGGTCACACATGAATATAGTTACACAGATTTTGAAATAATCAGAGTTTACCTGAAAGTGTTGCATATGACTGCTTATTTTTGTCATCCTTCATATAATGGCTTGAAAGCAACTCAGAAACTGAAATTATAATAATAGTAATTTAAGACACTCTCCTTGCAAAAGATGAAGCAAGACAAATGGTCTGAGGTTGATGAACAGAAGCATCTTTTCCAAGATAGAGGAATCCCCAGCAGAGACTGTTCCTGCTGAACAGTAGAAGAAATGAAGACGTGAACAAAGGTTTTGTAGACAGAATAAGCATAGTTTCATAAAACGATGATTGTGGATGGGTTATTTTCTCTTCCCATATTCCCCAGTATACTACTTTCAAAATTATGCATATATCTCCCTGGATAGTTGTTCCATGTTTGTTTCTTTCCTAATAAAATATTTACAAGGCAGTATCCTGGAAATTTCATGTGATGTGTATGTTTATTAGTGAACACGAATTTTAGGCTGATCAAAAAGAAATGATGCTGTCTGTTCAGGATCTGTGGCCTTAGTATTATCTACCTCTGGGCATCAGAAAGTGTCAGCTCCAGCACTGAAAATGTTATTCTGTAAAATCTCACAGCATTTTAGGGTCAGTATCACTCACAAAACCTGTAGTTCATCTTACAAAAACAACCAAACCAAAAAACAACCTCCAAAAAACCCAATCCAAACCAAAAGAACACAAACCCTACCCTGTGATATTCAGAGCATATTTTTAAAGTAAAGACCTCTTGGAGTAAGTGCAGCCTCATCACTAATGGATTTACAAATTCTAGACCTTTGTCCTGATTTTATATGTGTGTTTTCTCTTACAGAGCAAGAACATGATCCTGGATCAGGCCTTTAAGTATATAACAGAAATGAAAAGACAGAATGATGAACTTCTCTTAAATGGAGGGAACAATGAGCAGGGTAAGTACGGATGCTGCTGGGGATGGCTTGTGTGCCACCCATGAGACTGTCTACTGCAGAGAACTGCTCTTCTGCAGATGTCCTCAATGTGCTCTAGAATTTCTATCCCTCACTTCTGCTGTGTCTCTGGACTGACTGACAACAAAGCCTGGATCCACAAACGGGAATCCCAAGACATTATGCACATGCAGGAAAAATACAGCTGCTTAGAATATCTTGAAACAAAAAGCCAACAGAATGCCCAAGTGAGTGTTCTGGCACATAGCTATGAGATAATGAAGCAATTGCATTGTGATCTAAAGTAATCACAGAACTTATAGGTGATGTGGCATCATCTGGTAAATTCTGCCCCAGTTTGTTCTACTGTAGTGACCACAATGATTTCTGACAAACTTCAGTTAGATTTTTTTTTTCATCGAAAAGATGAAACTTCCTTCATTCGTAAACCTTCTTTTTTTCCCTTTGAAAAGCTGTAAAAGTTATAATGGCTCATTTTATAAAAATACAGCACATCATATAAAATTTATTTGAATAGATGTGTAAAAGTACAGTGATAGAAGTATGACAGAAATAATCTCAGAGCTAATGTTGTGGTTTGTGATTTTTATTTCTGTTTTGTTGTGATCTTCCCAGTTTGGTGAGCCATCTTCCAAGTGCATTGCCAGTTTTTGTGGCTTTACACGAGTGCTTTGTATTTCATTTTGCCTGTAATTTTTAGATGTAATGAAACTTAATTCTCCTGGAAAGCTGTGAGATTATCAATTAAATAAAAACAGTTTTGGTGTTTGCAGAAAAGCAGGGAAAAGAAAAAGATTAATGTGCTTGTCTTTCCTTCAGGAATTAAACAATTTTGATTAGCATTCAGTTTCATTTGAGTTAGTCCTAATGTTTTCTCAAAGTGATTTGACGTATCCTGCTTTTGGTAATGGAATAGTCTGAAATTCATTCACTCCCCCACTTAGTAGGGAGACTTACCAGGGTAAGAGTCTTCGCTTAGGTTGTGCTAACCATTTGAAAAGAACATACATTATTAACAGTTTATTAAATTTATTTCTACAAATTATTTCATTACTACACAGCATTTACTCTTTAAGTCATGTGGTAACATAATTTCATTATTTGCTCTGGTGCTGATGTAATGGAGTGCTCTCGCTGTTTTGTAGCTGAAGAGATAAAAAAGCTCCGGAAACAGTTGGACGAACTGCAAAAGGAAAATGGGAGATACATTGAGCTACTGAAGGCAAATGATATTTGCCTATATGATGACCCTACAATCCACTGGAAAGGAAACCTCAAAAATGCCAAGGTCTCAGTTGTTATTCCCAGTGATCAGGTTCAAAAGAACATCATTGTCTATTCAAATGGGACTCAACCCAATGGAAATAACCAGGGAGCATCTGTGCAGGGAATAACGTTTAATGTTGGTCATAACTTACAAAAGCAAACAGCCAATGTTGTGCCAGTTCAGAGAACTTGCAACCTAGTGACTCCTGTGACCATTGCTGGCATTTATCCCACAGAAAATAAGCCATGGTCGCAACCTACAGTTTCTCCACTGGCATCCACTCAGACAGCTCCAGCAGGGAATGTTCTTGAGCTCTCCGCCCCAGAGAACGAGCGAGTTGTGCCTGCTGCTGCTCCTGCCAGCTCACAGAGCACACCTCGAACTCCAGCAGAACAGGAACTGCAGTGTTCTTCAAGTAATGCACCACAGAATGAGCAAAATCCCCCCAAAAGTAAGAATGATGAGGAGGGCACTAAATCAACAAAGAAAACACTCCCGCAGGGAACCAGCCTTCCTTCCAGTGCCTCTGCAGAAGCCTCCCAAGTTCAACAGGTGAATGCAACTTGCTCAAATACACACAGTTCCAGGAGTGACCTCCAGGAGAGCTGTGCCGTTTCAACCACAGACACAGCTTGTGTGCCACCCGTGAGACTGTCTACTGCAGAGAGCTGCTCTTCTGTAAATGTCCTCAAAAGTACGGACGTGGTCAGCAGTGCTGGGATGCCTGCGACGTCTGCTGCAGAAGGAGTTAAGGCTGTGACAGCAATAAGCACTCTGGCTGCCAGTCCCCTGGAGAACTGCTGGTCTTTTTCAGGCTCTTCAGGTGTTGGCACTTCAGACTTGAAAAACATGAGTAGCCTTACCAGGATGCCTTCAGCTGGGAACACACAGACCACGTGGACGACTTTGCAGCTGGCAGGAAACACCGTTCAGCCACTGAGCCAGACGCCATCCGGGATAATGACTGCCCTTCTCAACGAGCCAGTCAGTGGTGCTGGGACTGTGTCTTCTGCCCACAGCAGGCCTTTGACTACAAGTATCAGTTTGCATGCTTCTCTGCCTGGGGATGGCCAGGCAGCTGAACAGATTGTAGTTACCTTGCCCTCGTGCCCACCGGTCCCTATACAGCCTTTAATCGGCCAGCCACAGGTTAAAGCTCAGGCTGCAGGAAATATCCTTCCATTAAACTCAGCTATGCAGGTGATTCAGATGGCTCAGCCGGTTGCCTCAGCTGTGACAGGAGCACCAGCTAACCAGAATGTCATCATTCTCCAGCCTCCAAACCCTGCTCCGTGCCCGCCCATTATGAGAGCGGAAGTTCCCAGCCAAAATGTTAGTCAGCAGATTGTAATTATACAGGCTGCAAATCAGAATCCTCTTCCCCTCCTCTCTGCTCAGCCTTCTGCTTCTGTAAGAGTTCCCGTGAACGGGCCAACTGCAGTCGCCAACTCCAGCGGCTCCATGCAAAATGCTTCTCTTCCACAGACTTTTGGAGGGAAACACCTTGTCCATATATTACCAAGGCCATCTTCTTTGCCATCTTCTAGCTCTACACAGACGTTTTCAGTGACAATGTCCAATCAACAGCATCCTCAGACTATCTCATTAAATGGGCAGCTTTTTGCATTGCAGCCTGTGATGTCTTCATCTGGAGCTTCAAACCAAGCCCCTATGCAAATTATTCAGCCCACCACCAGTGAAGATCCAAATACCAATGTTGCCCTCAATACCTTTGGTGCTTTAGCTAACCTCAATCAAAGCATATCGCAAATGGCTGGGCAGAGCTGCTTGCACTTGTCTCTCAGCCACCCCACCAATTCTGCAACTGTCAATAACCAGATTGCCACAGTCAACTGTGTGTCATTGCCAACTTCTGTGGCATCTTCAGTGCCTGCGGAGGTTTCAGTATTAACCAGTGCATCTAATTCCATAAATGCTTCCCCGCAAAAAGCAGCTGCTGGCTTGCCATCCAGTGCAAAATCAAAAAGGATAAACAAAAAGCCAAGCACAAAGAAACACCAAGCAGTCAATAATAAAGTGTCCTGCCCAGCAGTTCCTTGCAAAGATGCAGGGAAGGTGGACTGTGCTCCTGTGGAAACAGTGGCAAAGCCTTCAAATGGCGAAGGCCCGCCGGAAAACGCCCGGGCAGCATCGCAGGCTGTAACCACATCGCAGGCGGGCGGCGCGGCTGCATCGAGCGGCGTCAGCATTTCTGGCTCTCCTTCCAAAGAGACTGCGAGCTCTGAACAGGCAGTGAAAACCCCCTCTGCTCCTGAGCCGAGCCCGGCAGAGGCGCCTGCTTCCGCACCGCTGGAGTCTGTGGTGGCAGAGCAGCTGCTGCTCGCTCCACCGCCGGCCAAAGATGCTGCTCCTCACCAGCAGGCCCAGGGATCTCAGAGCCACCCACCGACTGCCTCTGCCTTGTCGGAGTCTCCCAAACCATATGAACCTCCAAACACCTTAACATCCTCTCGTAAAGAAGCACAGGTGACACATTTGCAGGTTGCTGGGACTTCAGCAGCACAGAGCAACACAGGAGGTCATGCTTCTAAGGCAGGAATGATTTCGGAGTCCTGCAACATTGCGCAGGATTCCTCAGTGGTAATGCAAGATGCAGACTTGTTAGAAGGACAGGGTCTAACCAAAATGCTGTCTGATCTCACAAAAGAAAGAACAGCTGTGGAAAAAAACTCTTCATTTACTGTTCAGGGAGAGCATTCTAATTTTCCTATGGAAAACTCTAAATCAGCAGAATCAAATGTTGATTTGCCTGAGAAACAGGAACTCTTGCTGATGAACACGGAAAGCGACACTCTCTCCCAGCATCACTCCTGCATCTCTGACCAGGAAGTAGTCAGTGCTTCCCTTATCACTAGCAGGCAGGCAGACTCCCCAATGTCAACGAGCTCTGGCAGCAGTCGAGGCTTCTCAGTTGCATCTATGCTGCCAGACACCACCAGAGAAGATGTCACAAGCAGCACCTCAACCAGTACCTGTAACAGCTGCACATTTTCAGAACAGACTGACATTGTAGCTCTTGCAGCAAGAGCTATTTTTGACCAGGAAAGCCTTGAGAAAGGTGGAGGGGGAATACAGGTTAACACAAGGGATGTCATCTCTAAGTCTGAGGTTGCACCTTTGGAGAGAGAGCAACAGCCTTTTAAACCTCAGTCAGTGAAAGAGAACAACGCAGGGCCGCTGGAAGCAGCACCAAACAAATTCAGTGCTCATGAAACAGTTCAGACAAATGTTGACAGGCAGGTTGAGAAGCCAAGCTGCTCTGTAGGAGGTGTGGAAACATCAAACACTCCTTTGCAGATTTCCACTTCCCAGACACCCAGTATAACCAGCCTAAGCGTGAATAATCTGATACACCAGAGCCGCATTGTCCATCCCCTGGTGAGTTGCTCGAGTTTATCCCAGTCTTCAGAGCCTGCAAGTGTCCCTGCAACTGTGAGCCTCTCCCTTCCATCTAGCACATACATCAATCCGTCTCCAGGACCTGCTCTGATGAGTGAATATGCTCAGGAACAACTGAATGCTATCAGGGCAAGCACCATGCAGGCTCCCCAGCTGCAGGAATCACACTTAAAGCAGCAAAACCACGAAGGTCGCAAAGACACTGCCAAGAGGGCCGTTCAGGATGACCTTCTGCTTTCTACAGCAAAGAGGCAAAAGCAGTGCCAGACAGCACCCATAAGGCTCGAGGGGATGGCACTGATGAACCGAACACCAGAGGGTATTGCTGATCAAACACAGATGCTGGTCAGTCAGATTCCTCCTAATTCATCCAATTCAGTGGCACCAGTGAGCAATCAAGGGCACGCTGATGGCCTCAATAGGTTATTCCCACCCAACAGCAATTTCGTAACGCCAGCTTTGAGACAAACTGAAGTTCAGTGTGGTTCTCAGCCGCCACTTTCAGAGCAGCCAGGCCAGGCAGGGCAGCACTTGCAGCCAATTCAACATGTCCCTGCCCAAGGCATCTCCCACCTTCACAGTAATCACCCGTACTTGAAGCAGCAGCAGGCTGGGCAGCTGAGGGAGAGGCACCACTTGTACCAGCTGCAGCACCACGTCACTCACGGGGAAAACTCAGTCCACTCTCAGCCCCACAGTGTCCACCAACAGCGAACGATACAGCAGGAAGTGCAGATGCAAAAGAAACGGAATCTCATCCAGGGAACACAAGCCACACAGCTTTCTCTGCAGCAAAAACACCATGGAAGTGATCAAACACGGCAAAAAGGTGGTCAGCCCCATCCTCACCACCAACAAATGCAGCAGCAGATGCAGCAGCACTTTGGAGCTTCCCAGCCTGAAAAGAACTGTGAAAATCCTGCAACAAGCAGAAACCACCATAACCACCCTCAGAGCCATATCAATCAGGATATTATGCATCAACAGCAGCAGGATGTTGGCAGCAGGCAGCAAGGTTCCACTTCAGAACACGTGTCAGGGCACAATCAGATGCAAAGACTTATGACCTCGAGGAGCTTAGAGCAGCAAATGGTGTCCCAGGCCAGCATTGTAACCAGACCATCAGATATGACATGCACCCCTCACAGGCAGGAAAGAAACAGAGTTTCCAGCTACTCTGCTGAAGCCCTCATTGGGAAGACGCCCTCTAATTCAGAGCAGAGAATAGGAATTACTCTTCAAGGCCCTAGGGTTTCTGACCAGCTTGAAATGAGAAGCTATCTTGATGTTTCTAGAAATAAAGGGTTGGCGATTCATAATATGCAGGGCCGCTTGTCGGTCGACCACACAGTTGGCTCAGATGTGCAGCGTCTTTCTGATTGCCAAACATTTAAGCCCTCTGGACCCAGTCAACAACCGCCAGGCAATTTTGATGTACAGGCTTCAAGAAACAGTGAAATTGGCAATTCTGTGTCATCCCTCCGGGGCATGCAGTCACAAGCGTTCCGAATCGGTCAGAATGCTGCGCCATCCATAGAGAGGCAGAAGAGACTGCCCTACCAGCCAGTACAGGGTATTCCAACAGGGAATACCCTGCCAGCAAGGGAAAATGAAAACACATGCCACCAAAGTTTCATGCAGAGCTTGCTCGCCCCTCACCTTGGAGATCAAGTCAGTGGAAGCCAAAGATCAATCCCAGAACATCAAAGGAACACGCAGTGCGGTGCCTCCTCCACAATTGAGTACAACTGTCCCCCAGCACGAGAGAGCGTCCACATCCGAAGGGATGGTGATGGCCAGAGCAGGGAAAGCTGTGACATGTCCATTGGGGCAATTAACACAAGGAACAGTTCACTGACTATTCCTTTTTCGAGTTCTTCTTCCTCAGGAGACATTCAGGGTCGCAATACAAGCCCAAACATCTCTGTGCAGAAGTCCAACCCCATGAGGATGACGGACAGTCATGGAACTAAGAACCACATGAACACACCCGTTTCCAGCAATATGCATGGAGTTGTGAGGCCCACTCACCCTCACCCTGCAGTTTCTCACGGGAACGGCGAGCAAGGGCAGCCCTCTGTTCGTCAGCCAAATTCTTCGGTCACTCAGCGCTCGAGGCATCCTCTGCAAGACAATGGAGGTTCTAAAATACGTCAGCCCGAAAGGAATCGATCCGGAAATCAGAGACATGGAAATGTTTTTGACCCTAGTCTTCCCCATCTTCCTCTGTCCACCAGTGGCAGCATGATCCTTGGGCGCCAACAGTCCACGATAGAAAAAAGAGGAAGCATTGTCCGATTTATGTCTGATGGCCCTCAAGTGTCTAACGATAACACGGCCCCTGACCAACATACTCTCTCCCAGAATTTTGGATTCCCTTTTATTCCGGAGGGTGGCATGAATCCACCAATAAATGCTAACACTTCTTTCATCCCACCAGTCACTCAGCCTAGTGCCACTCGGACACCAGCTCTAATCCCAGTTGATCCTCAGAATACACTGCCATCCTTCTATCCACCTTACTCTCCTGCCCACCCTACCCTCTCCAATGACATTTCTATCCCTTACTTTCCCAATCAAATGTTTCCGAACCCAAGCACGGAGAAGCCGAGCAGTGGAGGTTTAAACAATCGATTTGGATCCATTTTGTCTCCTCCCAGGCCTGTTGGTTTTGCTCAGCCAAGTTTTCCTTTGCTTCCAGATATGCCACCAATGCACATGACCAACACATCGCACTTATCCAATTTTAACTTAACGTCTTTGTTTCCGGAAATAGCCACAGCTCTTCCTCCGGATGGCTCAGCGATGTCGCCTTTGCTTTCCATTGCAAACACATCTGCTTCAGATTCTTCCAAGCAGCCCTCAAACCGCCCTGCCCACAATATAAGCCATATTTTAGGTCACGACTGCAGCTCAGCTGTATGAAAACTGGCAGACTGACTTCTGGTCTGATGTGTTGTTTATATATTTAAGAAGAAGGAAGTGGATCTTACTGGCACCCCTGGAGAGACCATTCATAGCATCACTGTTCATTTGCCTAAATGTATGTAGATGGTACTTTCCATATTTATATACACGTTGTATTTCCACCCACCTTACTAACTCTAAAGCACCAGTGCCTATAGCAATGCTTACTTACTAGGAAACGGTAAGGATGCAACATTGAGAGCTGTGCAAATATTGGTTGTTGATTTTCCAACAATCAAGTTTGATGTCCGCTTGTCCCAAGGTAAGGGCCGCCCTCAGTAATGCATGGAGTGAGAGCGTCCGTGTGGGAGACAGGAAACAAGTGCTACAGGTGTCGGTTTGTTCCTGATGTGTTTACCTGAAGCTGCACAGGAGCTTGAAATGGTTTGGGTTTCTCTTTTTCCTTTGTAAAATATCATCAAGAGCCTCAATGCAAGTCAAGTCTGTGTTAACCCGGTGCTGATTGGAAAAGGCATTTGTTGTGCAGCTTTTGTCTGTCTGAAGCTTGTCACATACACTTGACTTAAGGCTTACTTTACATGGTGAAAATTACTGTGTGCTTCCATGGTCAGCAATTAAAAATACGGTTTTAGAAAATTTAGGTTTCTTTAACCCATGACCTGTTTCTAAGAATATTGTCTGGATCTGTTTCAACAGTGGCTTCAGTTACTGCTGAACTCAGTCAGTGTTTTAGTGTAGCTCACAACTCCTGGTGCAGTCAGCAGAGACCGCAGCCGTGTTTGCTGCCATTTCATTGTTGGTTGCTGCAAGTTACCTCAGGGTGGGTTCTGTACCTTGTTCAGCACCTTCTAAATGTCTTTTTTTCCCCCTCTACTTTTCTTTGGCCCATGCTCTAACACCAGCTTTCTGCTTTCTGTGAGTGACAGCCCTTTGTTGTACCAGGCAGCACATGGGAGGAGGCCTCAGCCTGTCGCATCCCACAAAATGAGTGGGGATTCCTGGGGCACAGTTTTTACTTGATATTGCTGATAGGATTGAGCCCGAGTTAATATCAGTACTCTGCACTTGAATGCACCTTTTACCTAAACCTGTGTGGCTGAAGGAGGAATGTGGATGAACATGGATGTGTTGAGAGTGAAACACACAGAAGACATTGGGATTTGAGGAAGGATGATGTGTTTGTAGATGCATGAGAGATGGAGTGAATGTGTGTGCGCTGGCTGAGTCTCCAGTACTTTCACAAATTTTGGTCCCATTTCTTTTAAAGGAAAGGGAAGAATTAGGTAAATTTTATTTATTTAGTGTCTCTGCAGTGTGCTTTTTCTCCTAACAAGGCAGAAATATGTGTCTTTTATGTGTTTGGAAATACCATTCTGGGTTTGATTCTTCAAACAACATGGTAGCTTGAGGTTCCCTTGCATGCAGTTGTCCCCAAGCTTGAAATGCTTGTGTGTTGCCCATCAGTGCATCATCTTGCTCCTGGGACCTGTCAGAAGCTGCTGGTGAGGGCATGGGGAGGAGCAGGCTCCCTGGGATTTTTTTTGTTTTGTTTCTTTTTCTTTGAAAGGTGCAAAGGAAGATGTTCCTCCATGTCCAAGAACAGGACCCACAAAGAGGGACCTGAAACAGTTTTCCACAGCTTGACTGCCCAGACTTTGGTTTTGCTAAGCCCTTTTACGCTGATCCAGGAAAGTAAGGAGGCTTTAACGTGAAAAATAATTGGACTGTGTCTGTAATCTGTCCTGACAAGGTGTCTGCTCTTGTAACCTGCGGTCTGATGTTTTCCTGCAAGGTGAAGCAAAACAGTTCTGATCCTGGTTGGGAATCATGGTTTAATTCAGGTGGAACTTATCTTAAGACACTAAATCTAAGTGGTGCATCAGTTCTTATAAATAATTGAGTATTTCAGTTCACAGCAAGGCAGCTTCTCTCTGGCACAGTGCAGTCCCCGCCCAAGTGGCAGCCACTGGCCTGTGCAGGAGGCAGGGGTTAGGAATGGGTCTCAGTTCTCAGCCTCAAACCAGCTAAGCCAGCTGCAGGTCTGGGTGTGCCCTGGTGAGACTCTTGACCAAAGGGGTGTCTGTGGTGCAGTAGGTGTCAAAGGGTCTGCCTCAGATGGTGAGGTGAGTTCCATAACAGTGACTGTTCTATGGGTTCTGGATGGTAAGGATAGGGGGATTGAAGCAGGAGCCACTCTGAGCATTACACACTTGTGTGGTCTTTGAGGAGGGAAGCAAACCCACCCATTCTTGCTCTCTTTAAATGGCATTCTGTGTGCAGCAATGGGTCTGGCTTTCAGGACAAGCTAGTGAAAAATTAAACCCTGGCTTCCAGGACTTTATTATATAAAGATGCTAATCCTGCTCATCATTCCAGACTTTCACAGAATACCACATTAGTTTCTTCTGCTGGGAAAACTACACTACTGTATGATGTCTATGAAAACTGGAGAGAGCTTATAAACTTATACCTGTTGCAGCGCTTGAATGTACACAGATCCACTTGGCCAGATAAGAGTCATCCCAGAGTACTGAAGGAGCAAGTAGGACATACAGCAGGACCCCGCTCGGTCATCTACCAAAGGTCTGGGAGCCTGGACAGGTCCCTGCTGATGGGAAGGTAGCCAGTGTTATTCCAATTGACAGAAAGGACAGGAGGGAAGAACCCAGGGAACTACAGACTGTGAGTCTAGCCTGGGTTCCTGGGAAAATCGTGAAGATTATACTGGGTACTGTTGAAAGGAGTTTAAGGAATAATGCAGCCATCAGGCACAGGCAACATGGGTTCACAAAGTTAAAGTCCAGTCTGGTTAATTTGATATTCTTCTGTGATAAGGCCACCCACCTAGTGGGTGAAGGGAAGGCAGTGGGTGTAATTTTTCTGCATTTTAGCAATGCTTTGGATACTGTCCCTCACAGCATCCATCTGGACAAGCTGTCCAGCTGTGGGATGAACAGGTTCATGGTGTGCTGGGTGAAGAACTGGCTGAAGGACACAGCTCAAAGGACTTACAGTGAATGGGGCTCCGTCTGGCTGGCTACTGGTCACCAGCAGTGTTGCACAGGGCTGAGTTCCAGGGCCATTTCTATCCAATGTATTTATCACTGATCTGGATGCAGGAGTTGGACACACCATTGGCAGGTTTGCTGATGATACCAGACTTGGAGATGCTGTTGACAGATGCTTTGGAGAGGGATCTGGATAGTCAGTCAGCCTCCTTGCTCTCTGCAGCTCCCTGACAGGGGAAGTGCAGAGGGAGGTGCTGAGCCCTTCTCTCTGGGATCCACTGACAGGACACATGGGAATGGCTCAAAGGGGCACTAAGGGAGGTTCAGACTGGACATTAGGAAGCATTTGTTTACCAAGAGGGTGGTCAGACACTGGAACAGGCTTGCTAGAGAGGTGGTTGATGCCTCAAACATGTTTAAGAGGCATTTGGACAACATGCTCAATCCTGAAGTGGAGGGAGGCACTCCAGGCAGCTGGAGTGGATGATCACTGTAGGTCTCTTTCAGCTGAAATTATCTGTTCTATCCTCTTATTCCTCCATATTTACTGCTGTTGTCTCAAGGTTAAATGCAGTCCTGAGTATTCACAATAGAATATGTCAGCTGTGATTTTATTTGGAGTTTTTTCACACTGTACATCATTTTCTGAAGAGGTAGTAACTGTGTCAGTAACTTTCATGTGCCCCCTTTCTGTTTACAAAGACAACCAAAACCAGCTCCTCCTTGCTCACAGGATGCCTGCAGTGCAGGGAATCACAGAACAGGCATTTCAGCCATACAGAGACTGTTGGGATTTTGCAGGAACTGCACAATTTTGCGGTGTGTGGCCAAGAAGTACTTACTGTGTGACCCTTGGTCTTCTCTGGAGGATTGTATTTTGTTGTGACAGGGCACTTTCTCATCCTTCTCAGGCCTTTTTCTGAAACCTGATGAGACCAGGATGGAGAAATATCATTTCATTCCCCTCCTTGAACATGGCAATTTCTGTTGAAGTGCTGTGTGAGTCTCTTTATGTGCTGTAAGTGACACTAAATGATCCTGTTGGTGAGGGATCAGGAGACTGCTGTGAGAAGAAATGTAGGCAGACCTCTCTGTGAGGGCCTTGTATCAACACATTCATCCAAATTCTGATATTTACACTGCTGACTGGCCTTCAGATAACTTTAATTCAAGAAAAATTGGATCTCTTGTGTAGCCTTTTGGTCTACTTGACTGTCCAACATGGGCCTTGAATGCTGAAGCTGGCCTGGTCCCCTGGTTTGAGAGCAGCTTGTGGGTTTCATCTTCTCACATGGTCACACTCTTTTGCCTTTAGGAGGAACAGTGGAGGGACTGGATATTTCACATCAAAAGAGAGGAAATTAGATGTTAAATTTCTGTTAGTTTTTAATTATTGTTTGGGGTTTTCCTTGTCACTGTAAACTAATCCTGCCTGCCATTCCACATCCACCAGGCTTCTTGCACTTAGTTTTGTAGGTCAGTTTGTGGCACTGACACGTCGGTGTCTCAGTCTTTCCCCAGGGCTTCAGGTTCTGGTCTCAGGAAGAGGAGCAATTGCAACATCTTAAGAGTCCTTCTTTTCTTTATTTTTCCTTTCCCATCCCATTGAACCTGTTGTGCTTAGCTGTCAGGTTGATAAGGCTCACCTTACCCTGATCTGTGCTTGGAGAGGGCAGTTTGAAAAAGGAGCTTCTGCAGATAGAATGATTCTGGTTTACTTGTTTTGAAAACCATTTGACAAGCCAATACATTTTCTTCAGCAAGCATCAATGACAATTATTTATCTTTTTCTCCTGAGGACCACCCAGCAATTAACAGTTCCTTTGTTTTTCAGAATGTACTCAGAAAAGATTTTGTGGGTTTAGCTGTGATTTGTTAGCCTTAGATTTGCATTTTCTCTTCCATAATACTTTTTTTGAAGGTTACTTACACAGGGTTTGTTTTGGCTTGGAAGGAAGGAAAAATACCCGGTACTGCTCAATTTAGAAAAATCAGCAGTGGAAGGGAAAGGCTGGGCACTACCTCTGGGATGGGACTGCCACAGCTGACAGGGATTGTGTGGCTGTGGGTTTCAGCTTGGCCTAATGACTTCAGCAAACAACAATAAATAATATTGGGCTGGATTGCATGTATGTCAGTGTAGTCCATATGAATCCCTTACACAGCCTCTATAGGAGAGTAAGAGCAGAGACAGACTAAGTTCAAAGCAGGCAATAAAATAGTAATGTGTTAATATTTATATACCTTCTTCTTGAGAGAAATGACCTCATTTAGGAACAGTTAAAGAAAATAAGAACTGAAGTGATTTGAGCTGGGGGCTGAGCCTTAATGGAATGGGTTTTCCAGCTTGTCACTGTGCTGCTGCCCAGGTGGAAGAGCACCTCTCTGAAAAAAAAAACAAATGCACTGTGCGAGTCCAGAGCATCCTGAATTTTGCACAGATTTCCTACCGCACTTTAAAGCTCTGCTGCTGCTGCTGTGGTTGGTGACTGTCACGCTGTTGCAGGAAACGAGTCGTGTGGCAGGGCAACTTGCAGAGGGCATGGCTGGAGAAGAGGGGCCATTTAATTATTTCTGGCATCCTGTTGTCTTTTCACCTTTTTCTGAGGTACTTGCACAGTCCTGGCTCAAGGACTCAAACTCCTGCTGTTTCTGGATGACTGGGTGTGCTAAGAGCTGTCATCTTTTGCTGTTCCCCTAGTAAGTTTCACGCTCATCACTTTAATAATGATTCAACTTTCCCTGGCAAGACAGAGTAAAATTGAATCTGTTTATACCAGATCAGTCATATTTGTTTTGTTTTCTGATACAGTGCTGTAAGGAGCTCCATTCCTTGCTATCACCTGACCTGTTACCACCTACTGCTGTTCCCTTCTCCCGCTGCCATGATCCAGCATGGGTAGCAGACAGAGGTTTGTGTGAGGGTGTTTTCAATTTCCTACTGCCTCTGCAATCCATAAATTGGAAACCTCAGAGCACCAAGGCTTTATTCCCACTCAAAGTAGGTTACTCGGTGAACTGGTGAAAGATTTAGCAGACATTTTTGGTCCTGACAACACAAATTCATACTCTGTGCGAGCAAGCCCTGCTTAGCTACGCAGACACCATTTATTATTTGTTGGTATCGGTTTTTTCTGAGATAAATTTTTTTTTAAAAGGCTTTTTTTTCTGCCTCACCAAAAGTATCTTTACAAGGTTTCCGAGTTTGCGGTATGTGCTGCTGTTCTGGCAATCACAAGTGTGAAACAACAGAGCTCGTGGGGAGTTGGACCCTGTTCCTGCCTGCTCGCTGTGAGAAGGGAAGCAAATATGGATTTTGCCACAGGAGATTAATCAAAGATGCCGTTGCCCTCCACAATGTAAATTATTTATATTCAGTCCAGAGTATTCTGCTGTGCTTCTGTTTTATACAGCTGTAAACGACTTGGATACGGTCCCAGTGGAAAGTCCTTACTATTTTGTAATGGAAAATAGGAACTCTGCAGTAGAAATCTATAATGAATGAACAGGAACATCATCTTCCAATTGTAAATAAGATCTTGCTGTTTATTTTGACATCTTTTTACAAATGTGTTGCATTCAGGTGTAAATATCCCAAACCATGATCTTGTTCAGAGTTCTCAGATTTCTATTGTTAAATGTAATACTTTGTTTAATAGTTGTAATAATTATTTGTATAGATATGAACATGATAGTATTTTATTAAAAAAAAGAAAAACACTCCTTGAATATTGTGTTCTTGTTGGTACAGCTTCTTTCCCCATGGAAAGCCATGCCATTCACTCTTAGGTATGGGTAAAAATAAAAGCTTTGCTTTGAGACTGGGAATTTACAGGCAAAGTTTTCCACTGATGTACATTCTCTGCCTATGAGTTATGCACCACATTATCTGGAGATATAAAACTATGTAATTCAGGAGAAATAAATACTGATCCTGTAGTATCTAAAAAATACATGGCAGGTGCTGTCCCTGCCCCAGTGACAGCGATCACTGTTGAGATACAACTTCACCTTTATAAAATGCTTCTCATCACAGTCCCTTGCATTGGTTTTGAAGTGGTCTAAGAGAGTTGTTTTGTCACAGTTTGAAGCTAAAGGATGTGGTCTGGATAAGAGCAGTACAGAGACCCTGCAAGGTAAGTAAAGGCTTTTTTGGGAGATTGCACAATACTGAATTATTAGGAAACAATTCTTTTCAGGGGCTCCAGAAAACCTGGCTTGTAAACCTCAAAACTCTTGCGGGCATGGAAGTTGCCTTTAGGGAAGGTCTTAATAAAAAGGCTGAAGTTTAGTATTAACACAGAGGGGCTTTTGTTCCTTCAGTGGCAGCCCGCGTGTACTGTTCAGTCATAGCAGAGGGGAGGGGAGACAGGACACCAGGCAGCTGCCTTCCTCTTCCACACTGCAGTGCGTTCCCCCTGCCTTGGCTGCTCTTCTGCCAGCCCAGAGGCTCGAGGGGCAGTTCTAACAGCTCACTTGACCCTGGTAGCTTTCCTAACCTGTGAGGGGTTATTAGTATTATACAGAAGCTGTTTCCTTCTCCTTTGACTTGTACTGGCCAGAACAACTTTCCTACATTTCCTGAGAAAACAGGGAATATATGGAGTGTAAGGAAGAAGTTTTTCATAATGAGCATGGTAAAACAGTAGAACAGGTTGTCCAAAAAGGTGGTGGATGCACCATCTTTAGAAAGGCCTGGTTGGACAGGGTTTTGAGCCATTTGCTCTAGTGGGAGGTGTCCCCACCTGTGGCACCATTTGTTTCCCTTTCAGGAGTTGTGACAGCAGCTTACCCCAAGCATAAGCACAGCAGGGACTCCACTACCAGCCCATGGGCAGCACAGAGGACCCCTCACCTCCCAACACAATTCCACAGTGCTGCTCTGCTTTTACCCCTACACATATCTCTCCCTTAGTGAGCAGAGAAAGGTGAGAAAACAACAGCATGACCCCTGCAGATCATGGAATGAGGGTCCCCCATATACCCAGCAAGCTGATCATCCTGCCCGAGGGCAGTGGCCCGGGGAAGGACAGCAGCACTCAAGACAAGCTCCATTTCTGGGGCAAGGGCTGCAGAGCCAAGCGTGCCTGGGACAGCTGGGAGCACGGACTGCCCGGGTGCCCAGCCGGACCCACAGTAAGCGAGGGCTCAGGTGGCCACTAGGTGGGAGAGCTGCAGCACGAACAGAGCCCAGCAGGCAGGGCAGAGCTAAGAGGAAATTTTAAAAATTGATGCATCAAGCTGGAAGCACAGAAGCAGCAGGGAGACGATTCCAACCCTTCCTCCCATCTCTCAGGCTTGAGGTGCCTTTCCTCGTATTTAATTGAATTCTGTCATGGTTATCTGCTCATTCTGTGCTGTTCTCCAGCCTTCCTCTCCCTCCTTGCTATCCCCTTACCCCTTCCATGCTGTGCTCATCTCGGCTCAGCCCAGCGAGCCCATATGCTGTTCTACCTCCTACGTCGAGCCTTCCAACTGCTGTTCAACATTATTTTTTCCTCACATTTCAATTTAGAGAAGATAACCAGCTTCCTGGCTAGAAACAAATACAAGCTTGGAACAAGGTCTGAGAGATTATGAAAGGTCATACAGATAATGAAAGACACAGGGAGAAAGAGTATATTTTATAAAAATATGTCCCCAAAACTGGGGACAAATGTGGGGGCACACAGGTTCTCCTTCAGTCTGGCACAGCTACCCTGACACCCTCTGGAGCAGCACAGCTCTGCTTAGAAAGATAAAGGCTGGCAGCCTCTTGTGTCATTCCTCCTCCAGCCCTCTCCTCACCCTGCCCAAGGGACTACAGTGACAAACAGGAGTGTCTGTTCTTTATGTAGCCTCACAAAGGCAATTTGGTTAAGAGAACAAGCAGGTCATCCACACCTATGCTCAGGAAACACCTGTGACAGTCCCAAGGACGGCAGCAGCTGTGTGACACCACTGGGCACCCCTCTGCCCCAGCTGCTGTCTCTGCTGCTGCTGAGAGCAGGAGCAAGAAGAATTCATATTAGCCTGCAGAGCAGGGAACCAGGAACATCCATTTTATTGACCATCTCGACAAACTCCAACTTAGAAAAAAATAAAAACCAGCTGGTGCAAAACTGTTCAAGGAGACACAGACTCTTGGAGTAAAACATCACCAGAGTCATCTGCTTTAGTAAGCAGAAGTGGAATGAAACCTTTGCATCACTAGCTACATGCACATACACCAAAGTAAAAATGCTCAGGCAATGACAAGAATAAGGACAGCAGGCCTCAAAGAACACTTTTTAATTGCAAATTAGCAAAACGGGTCCCATTTTAGATGCAAGGCCTGAAATAACTCACACCTTATTCTTGTTTTTTTAAATAACTAAGAAACTGGAAAGAATGCAGAAGCCATTAAAAAACTCATTTCAGATTCAGACACGTTGGAGAAGAAAGTTTGGTCCAGATCTGTAGCTAAAGAGCTCAACCCCAACTGCCCCAAAACCTCCTTCACACTCCCAGCCCACAAGGGAACCTGCTTTGCCAAGGCTGTCCAAAGCAAGCTCATGGGAGGAGAAAGTCTGAGGCTGCTGGAAAACCTCCCTGTTCCACCCTGCTCCTTTGGCAAGGCACACAGCAGGAGCCAAGGGCTGCCACAGAAGGCTGTGGCTTTGCTGTGCGCCGTCTCTCAGGGTCGCTTGAGGAGAGCGCTTGTGGTGCCGCGACAGAGATCAGCACACTGCCAAGTGCCAGCACCGGAGCTGCCAGAGGAGCGTGGCTGTTCAACAGGAGCGACAGAGAGGCTGCAAGAGCAAGGCAGGAGGCTCTGAGTCTGGCAGAGCCCTCACGGGCAGCTCTAGTTCATCACCTCCCACCAGCGCTGCAGCCTTGGCACCGTGGCTCCCCACCAGCTAGCGGAGGAGTCTCTCCAACAAAAAGAAGAAAACAGAAAACACAGTCCCCCACTGCCACCTCAGTTTGGAGTCCTTTGCCAAATGCTCTCCCTGTGCTGCTGAAGGGACTCTCGGAGGGCAGCAGCCTGCAGGGTGCAGGCATCAGCGCCCAGTGCAGGAGGAGCTGCAGGGCACTTCTCAAGCCTGCTCACCAGAGAGGAAGTGGAGCACATCAGCAGAAGGAAGGGAAGCAAAGGTCTCTAACATGCCTCCCTCCTGTTTCCTCCCCCATCACTGGCTCCAGGACCCACTGTACCCATAAGCCAGAGGGCTGTGCACTGGCCTTGGCCTCTGGATCAAGCCTGTCCCAGAGGATGCAGCGGGAAAGGAGCAAACATCGTCTTCCCTCCTGGTCCCACCTCAGTTGCCACAGCACCTCATCATGCCTGCTGTGGGATCCAGCTCCCCTGCTCCCGCTGGGCTGTTGGCCACAGAAGCAGGCTCATTCCCCACAGACACCAGTGGCCCAGTGCCTTTGGCTGAGCGGTTTGGGACACCTCTGCGCCCCTGTCCCTGGGGACTCAGAACACCGGGATCTTGTCCCTGCGCACCGTATCCAGGTCATCATCCAGGGTCAGCAGGACCTGAGGAGGAAAGTGCAAGCCAGATTCAGGCCTTGCTGGCCAGGAAGGTCTTCCTTTCAGATCTTCAGGCCTTGCTTTTATGGGAGGTATTCGCAAATCCATGAGCCACTGGTCACAACAGCAGCCCCTCAGCTTCCTCACAACAGCTGTGTGACCCACAGCCCCCGAGGGAATTTGAGGCCAGGAGGCACTGGGAGAGAAATAAAGTAAAGGAGAAAGCCTGATCCCTGATCCCACTGATAAGGAGCATCCCACTCTGAAGGATGTCTGGAGGTAGAGCCAAGCAGAGGAATTGGGGCACTTCTCTAGAGTTCTGGAGCAGTCACAGCTCCATGTGGATAGAGGGGAGCAAGGTGAAAGAGGAGAGGGTGAGGCCATCCAGCAGAGTGGGAGGCTCAGCAGGACTCACCAGAAAGGAAAAGAACAAGGCAGCTGCAGAGAGGAAGTGCCAGACATCGTGGTCATCAAAGAATCCCAGCAGGATGCACGGCCGGTTCTTTTCCCGGGACTCTGCTGGAGTCTCCTAGGAAGGCAGGCAGAGGGTCAGGACCTGATATCCACCCATACTGGGTCCTTGCTGGCCACACTGGACCCTACAGGGATCACCCTGTCTTAACCCTCCACTCAGGATCCAGGAAAAGGTGCTGTGCTGGCCAGACATGTGGCAAGGGCAGGCCATGAACGCAATGTTATAGTTGGACCTCAAAATGGATCTGGGACCACAACCCACACACCCAAGGGGAACCCTCTGGTCTCCACATCTAAGGTCCTGCATAGCACAAGCTGCACAGCCTCCACCAGACCACCCTTGAGCAAGCCCCCCATTTCCATGGGGATGGATGTGACATCCTGTTAGAAGGCACCCCAGTCAGGATTTAATGGCCTCCCAGGTTGCCAAGAGCCCTAACAAGCCCAGGCAGGCTGGCCTGGTTGACCCCAGGTGGCCATCTGCTCCAGGGATGTCTTCCACCCAGCATTGGTCAGGATTTTCCCAGTTTTCCTTTCAGATCCTCAGCTCCTCCTCTGTCCCCTAGGAAGGGCCAGTCACCTCCGGATCACCTGGGTCATAAACAGCCTCTACACAGCTACAGTCATTTTTGGCTCAGCACAGCTTCCCATGCTCCCTTCACAAGTCTGCTAAATGAGTTGAACCATTTCAACTGCCCGTGAGGAGCCCAAGACTCTTCTCAAGAGTCTTTTTTTTGTGCAAAACAAACACCAGGAAGGAAAGATGATGAGACAGAAGAACAGAAAAATGGAAATTTACCTCCCAGCTGCTGAGGGTCTGGAAGAAGAAGTAGAGGGCAGCTGCCCACACCACTGCCGTGGCCACGATGCAGAACATGGGGATGGGCAGGAGCTTCTCAGAGCTGCGGAGCTGCAGACAGGGGCACACCCTGAGTTCTTCCCAGGGGACAGAGCCATGCACACGGCTCACACACCACCCTCTACCATCTGCAGCTGTGAAGGGCTGCCCACCCCAAAGACACAGCATAGCCACCCCAGAAATGCCTACACACCATCCCTCCCCAACACCTTGCCCCACCCAGAGACACACAAAGGTCCCTCCACATCCCTCTGCAGCATCACAGGAACCCGAACCGCAGCCAGAAAAAGGCCCATCCCTTCCCCTTTGGAGACAGGGGCCTCAGGGACAGCTACAGCTGCCTCCTGTTACCTTCATGATGATGTAGAAGGCCAGATACAGCAGCAGGTTGCAGATGAAGATTCCCAGTATGTAGGAGGCGAAGTCTCTAGGCCGATACACCAGCCCAAAGATAGCACTGAGAGAGGGGATAAAAGGGACACCAGCCAGCTTTCACTGGGGACAGGGTACATCCCCAAACTGACAGCCACACACTGTTCCACCCCCCGCCCAGGACAGCAGGACACAGCACCATAGGAAATGCACTGCTTACCTCTGCTCCCAGCCAAGGAAATTTAGCCATGGTCAGCTGCTGAAGCAACTGGAGAGCCCGGAGGACAGGCAAGGGCCCTGGATTGCTTCCAACCCATGGCCAAACACATCTCACTCACTAGGATCTGGCCCTAGACCTGTACATTTGGCTGACGACGTGTCCCTGAGAAGCAGCTTTAGTGAAAAGCAAGAGCCTGGGGCAACGATTTTAGGTCTCATCCAAGAGCTGATCCCTCCCATGCAGTTACTGCTCAGCCAGGCTCCGTGACTGAGTGCCTGTCAGGTCTCCTGCACTCTGGCTGTGCCAGAGAGATCTCCCAGCTCTGTGGGAAGCACAACACAGCAGCATAGTACCAGGCCAGCCCTGCACAAACTCCCTCGGACACGAGCCATGAGACAGCCCCAGCTGAAAAGCTCGAGGATGCTCCATGTAGCTCTAGGCTGCACTGCATGCCATGGATCTGCCTACCACCCTCAGATCAGCCTGCCTGCCAAAGCATGTCAGAAAGGCCCCAGCACAGGATCATTGCACAGACACTGCTGCATCTCCCCATCACTGCAGGCCACCTGTGTGCCTGCACCAAATCCTGCTGCCCACATGCACAAATACACAAGGCACCAACGTGCCACTACTTACAAGGACCAGTTGACCACGTTCCCAACTATGAGTAGCACCATCCTGTCCTGGAGAAAAGACACTGATGATCAGATGAAATGAAAAGGGTATGCAAAAAGAGGCCTTTGCCTCAGAAATTCAGGAGAGCATTATGTGAGGATTTGGAGTCTGGTTCCTGCAAACACACATGCACCCGGCTCTGTGGGAGCTTTTATCGAGTGGAAACTGCTCTGACCCTCAAAAATTTTAAGAAAGTGTTGCAAGGAGATTAAACATCTAAAAAAGGACAAGCTCAGCACTTAAGGGATCAGCCTCAGGAGGTTCTATGAATCCTTTAACTGCTTCTACTGTTTTTCTAGTTAGATTCCTTCCCTCCCACTGTTCTACAAAAGAACTACTGCAGAGAGCAAGGATGTGCTTGAAAGAGGCAGAAGGGGAAGCTTTGGACAGCATCCTGCACATATTCAGAGAGCCCCTTTCTCCTCCCATCTCACCATTAGCTAGGGAAGCACTGTAACTACAGCAGGCAGAAGGATTATATCTGTGGGCCATGTGCATTTATGCTTACAGCTGCTTTCATGATGCAGCTATTTCAGGCTGGCCAGGCTTACTTCATGCCTGAGTGGACCGAGTTTGCTTATTCAGAGAAGGGAGAATAAATAAAAAATTAAGAAAAAGGATGCTCATGGGTGAAAAACTCCATTTGGCTTCAAGCCCTAATTAGCACCCTATGCCAACGAGAAAGCAATCAGTGGGACACAAGGTAACAGCCACCTTTTCTTACCCTTTTGCTGTCTCCCCTGAGGTGCTGCAGAAATGGCAATTGCTTTTGCTTAAGCCACAAAACCAAAATAGCTGCAGCCTTCCCCAGAGAGGCTGCACTGCACAGAGCCTCATACCTGTTCCTCTGAATGGATGCTCCCAGAGAGCAAACCCTGTAATGCTTGTATCACCTTCACTCTCATGTTTTATTCACCAAGGCTGAGATCGGGGGAGGCCTGAAAGTTGGGGGTAAACCACTCCTGCAGAGACCTACACTTACCCAACCATTTTGGGGAAGGGAGAACAAGGCAAGCAAGGACCATCACTTTTTCAAACAGCCCCACCTCTTGCATCTGCACATGGCCTAAAGAGTGAGGAATTGCTGAGAGGTGCTGGGATGAGAAGTCACCTACCATGTACATTGGCCGGCTGCACTGCTGGATACAGTCTGTGTACAGCACCATCACTGCTCGCCGAAATATGCCCAGGTCTGTCAAAGGAAAGGGTAAAAAGCCAGAACAGGCAGCACAGTGAACTCTAAAATGCCTATGAGGAAGAAGCTGACACCCACCAGCTGACAACAGAGAACCCAAGGTGTCAGCAGATTCACGTCTTGCCCTTTGGAAGCAGTCTGTGCTGAGAAGAAGGGCAGCCACCACAGGATGTGGATGGCATTTGGACAGAACAACAGGTTACAACAAAAATAAATCTTAAAATCCCCTCTACACCAGCAGTGCCCAGAAGTCACATAAGCTCTGTCTGTGTGTGTAGAGGCTGGCTTTGCAAACCCATCTGTGGAAGAAAGGTGTGTGTATGTAGGAAGGGGGAGAAGCACCTTCTGTGGAGCAAGCTGCCAGAGCAGGGAAACAGCAGAAACAGGTCCCACAGGCTTTAGAGGGTCCTAGAAGGGCAGAGCACACTCAAGACACTCCTGCTCTCAAAATAATTGCAGAAGCTTCACTGCAGAGCCACCAGTGGCACTGAGTATGGACAGACGTGCATGAACACAGATATTCCCCTTTAGCCACAAAGCAAAGCTTGAAAAGGCTCCTGCACCAGGATCTGAGCTTTCCTGTGCTGGATCACTCCCTTCCTGCCAAGGAACAGGACTGGCAGTGCTGCTGGCAAACTGGTTTCACTTCCCAAGAGCTGAGCCCAGGTGGCACATGATCCTGCCTCCCCACACACATCCATGCAATCCCCGGCTGCTACACCTCAGCACAATCAGTTCAACAGGGAAAAAGGAAAGCTGCGGACAGTTACCTGAGTCAGGGCCGTCTGAGGCAGACAGGAGCAGAAGAGGAAGGAGAAATAGGTTTATAAGCAGAGCACAAGAGCCAGGCTCCCCAGCAGACCCTCTCCCCCCTGACCCCATGACAGGGTGTAGGTCACCCCTCTGAGCACAGCGCTAGGGAGAGCTGCAGCTGAAGGGCAGCTCCCTCAGAGCCCAGCAATCCTGCCACCGCAGAGCACACAGCTCCTGCTGATTCCCACTGCTCTGGGAAGCAGTAGCACAAGGACTTCAGAGGCCAGGAAAGCATCAGATGGATGGGAGGACAGGGTAGCCCAGAACAGGGGCCACAAGACTGTGCTGCACAGGCAGGTGAGGACAGGAGGCACCCGCACACCCGGGAGGAGACAGCTCGGTCACAGCACTCACCAATCTTGAAGCGTCCCATGTAGTAGATCTGGGTGCTGAGAGCCAGCGAGGCCAAAACGTGGATCATTGAGAAAATAACCCAGAACCACATGTCATTTTTCCCAAACACCTGAAAGCAAAGACATTTTAAAAGCAAATCGAGCCCTCTTTCAGCAGGACAATCCTTTCCTGTCCTACATCACCATGGGACATTAAACAACCTTACTGAACATGGAAAAGAAACCCCTAAAACTTCCAACCAGAAAACAGATCTATAAATTCAAAACAAAGTCCAGAGAAGCAAGAGGAGCTCAGCATCCTGGAGAGGAGACCACTCTCTCTGAATGCCCCTTCAGACAAGACTGGAAGGACAGCAGCTGGCCCAGGCAGCAGCAATGCAGGGACTCCCAGGCCAGGCAAGCTCTCTCAGCTGAGCTGGGCAGCAGCTCTCCGGCCAGGAGGCAGATTTTTACAAAGGCAGTCAGGGAACCAACCATTACTTTAACAACTGTACTGAAACAGACCAAAAAGGACAGAACTGCTCTGCAGGCAATTGCTCCTACTGTGCACTTTCATTTTATTTAAGGACTGGAAGTAACCTGCAAGCGCAGGTTAATGCTCTACTAAAACCCTAATTTTTCATTCATTCATCCATAAGGAGTCCAGAAACTCTTGATCTGCCATCAGGCTGTGACCACTCCCCTTCCCTGGGGAAAAGCACTTGCCTGAACTTTTCACTTTGTGTGGGCAGAGAAAAAAACCACACACACCAAAAAGCAAGCAGAAAAGCCACCTCTCCATGAATGGAACAAGGGAGACACGCTGCTTTCGAGCTCCACTGAACAGCTTCAAAGCATCCCACGAAAGAAGATAGAGCAATCCATAATAAAGTCCCAGTGTTTTGAACCCAGGTTGTCAAGATCTACTACACCTATCAAGAGATTCTTGGCAAGTCCCAAGGTCACCCAGCTCCTCCTGCATGCCTTATCCCACAGACAGTCTCGTAAACAGAAACCTCTGCATTACGTGGCTGTGAGGAGCTGACAGCCCACTGGGATCTAGCTGCTAGTTCAGAGCGAGAATTCCATGGATTTCTGCCCCGTTACTGATGAAGGAAAACGAGTCTTTCAAAAGAAGGGAAGCAGAGACCTCCAAGGTAAAGCACAGGTTGGGGATTCTGGTGAGCCCAGATCAGTACTTGCAATGCTATGAGCAAACAGGCAAAGTCCTGTAGCTTCTGCTCCAGTGCCCTTCCAGGTAGGTACTCCAGGAATTTGCCTGAGAGCCCCCCAAACATTACCATAGCCTGCCCCTCTCCAAAGATTGAGAAGCCAGCTGCAGGAGCTGTGCCAAACAACATGGAGTTTTCCCAAGGGGAGAAATAGGCACAAGCAATCAGGTGTAAGATACTTGGTCTTGGAAGCTCAGCCAGCCTCACCCCTCTTTCCTCCAATGTGAATCGCACCACAGGAAGACCATCTGTTTGCTTGGACACATGTATCTGGATGCATGCACTTCTCCTCTTGAGAAGGATGGCATGTGGTGGTCAAAGCCCAAAAAAAAAGCCCACCTAGAAGAAACTGCTCTGCTCTTCTCTTGCCTGAAAGCTCAGGGGAAGGGAGGAGGAAAGCCCAGCAGAACTGAGAATTCAAATGCTAACAGCTGCTTAACATACCCTTATCCTACACTGCTGCTTTCCCCAGTCATTTTCACACCTAAGCTGTGTTTCCCAGCCATGCCACCTCCCTCCCAGAGAAGCAGGTGGGTAAGAGGGAGCCATACCACTCCAAGGACAGCCAGGGAGATCACCACAGCAAAGGAGGCGTAGGCGGAGTAGGCGCTGGCATTGATGTCCGGGTGTCGGGTCTGGTAGAGCTTGAGCATGCACAGTCCTGCGATCATGTACATGAAGGAGGTGTCTGTGGAGGGACACAACAGGAACAGTGCAAACAGCTACTGCCAGTGGCCCCAGACAGCTGCTCCAAGGGCTCACAAAGCATCAGGGATCCGTGCCCGCCAGCCTTGGGTTTGGCCCTGCTGCTGCACTACACTGTACAGCACTTTGTGCTTTGCCACCTTGCAGCACATCTTCCTTGCTCTGGCGCAACAAAAACTAAAGGGGATCAGAAAGGAAGTGCCCACATGGCATCACGGCCTCTTGACTGAGGTTTGAAACAGGCAGGCTCCACGGAGACTTGCAAGGGTAGAGGGATGGGAAATGTCAGCAACTCAGCAGGAGACAGAACATGGCAAATCCTAGCTCCGGCTCAAAAGGAGAAAGGAAACTCAGCTTACCAAACTGGAAATTGGAGTAATTAGGGCAGACATGGTAGCAGGCACTGAGCACCCCTTCCATCATCAGAGCAATGCCCATAGCATAAAAGAGACCAAAATGCTTTGGGATCCCATAGTCCTGGAAGAGAGCAGAGCTGTATAGTAAGTAACCTCACTGATCACTGGCAAGCTTCCATTCTCCATCACCTCATCCCTCCTAACTCCTACACAAGTCCTCCAGTAACCAGTGCAGCACAGAGCCCTGTGTGCAGCCATGGGCTCTGGATTTAGACACATGGAATAGCCAGGTGAATCCACAGGCAACAAACCCAAGCTAATCATGCTGCAAGTTCTCATCTGAAGACCTCAGTGTCTTGATACTGACATAACGAGACTGAAAATCTCTGTCCTGTACCTCATGCTGTGTTACATCCTCCCCAAAACTGAGAGAGGACTGCAGACCCAGAATTGTTCTCGTGGTCAGTATGGTGTTAGAAGCACCTGAGGAGCAGAGCCCACAGCCAATGTGAGAAGGCATTTCCATCACAATTTGGCCAAGATCTCACATGAAAACCACAAGCATCAGACCCTTACAACTGCTAATACCTTTACTTGCTACCAAGCCCATGAAAACAGAGCTGTTTGTCTCCACAAACCACCAGCACCTCTGCCCAAAGAGCTGCAGATTTCTCCATCCTCTCCCACGAGAGACTACAGGAGCTCTGGCTACCAGCACCTCTGCTTCAGAGACTGAGGCAGCCAAATTCCTCTGAGTTATCATAAGCACTTCTTGTGTAAGACAAATCAAACATCACTATAAAGAGAAGCATCTTGGGACACTCTTACTGTCCCAGTTCCTCCACAGCGAGCGCTGCAGGAAAAGCCAGAGCCATGGGAATCCTTCCTCTATTAATCTCCTTGTCTTCACAAGCCCAGGCTGGGTCACCACAGCAGTATGGACATGCTGTAAGCAGTAAAGCACTGGGGTGTGCAGGAACATAAGCATCCCACCTAGACCCTTTTGCACAGGAGGGAAAAAAAGAGGAGGATTCAACCCTCCAGCAAGGAAGGCAAGTGGAAAACCATTGTGTATCACTCCCGGTTTTTGAGTTCACTCCATCTTCCCTGCCTCCACTCAGCCCCAGGCAATCATGCTTCCTACCAGGGTGTAGATATCTTTCATCTCCATGGCCCGGCGGTGGAGGATGTCCCTGCGCAACACAATGAGGAGGAAGAGAAAGCCCAGCATCATGTGGCCCACGTTGCTGAGGATGTTGTTGAAGGCACTGCAGGAAAGAAGAAGGCTTAAGGCAAAGGCAGCACAGCAGCAGGAAGCTGAACCCTGGGTTGTGATAAGCTGAATCCATTTTGCTTCCCCCTTCACCACCCTCCACCTCAGCAGCTGCCGAACTGCAGTTCTACATTCTAGATGACAACTTTAGTTTGAATAGTTCACCTGTCCCAGTGAATTTAACACTTCTTCTACGAGATTCCCAACTCTGGGCTTTCTTCGCACTCCCACATTAACTTAGAGAAATGCTACACTGAAAGGACTGAACTTCTTTGCAGAGCTGCTGCTCCTTGGATACAAGCATCCAATAGAGCATGGGAGCACCTCATTGCTGTGCCAGTGATTTCCAAGGGGTGCCCAGGTGCCACAAGTTCCAGGGTGTACCTGTCTCACTACAACAGAGCACCACTGCTGAGCAGAACAGAAAGATCAAAGTCCTAAACTCACAGTGGTCTTATCAACACTGCTACTGTGAGCCTGGCAAGCATAAAATCCTGACCTGGGCACAGCACAAACACTCAGGAAGCACGAGATAAATATGCAGTGACAAAAGGGGTCACTCACCTCAGCACCCCAAGGGGATGAGCACACAGGAAGTTGTAGTAGCAGATGTCCTGATTGCCCGTCACATTCACTACCTGGACAGAGAGCAAGTGGGAGACCTGGCATTAGCAAATCTTCCCCGCTCTGGGGGGTTTGCCCCATGCAAGCACTGCGCAAACACAAGGTGTACCAGGACACAGCCTAGCTCAGGGAACACTGACATCTGCATGCAAAGCTTTTAGAGTGGGACAAGACGTTGTCACGGGCCACAAACCTGATAAGAGTCTTCAGAGGAAACATTGTGTGCTCTCAACCCCCCCACTAATAGACCTGCTTGCAGATATCTGCATAACAGCAGGATGCAAGGGTTGGGAGAAGGGAGGAGAAATCACAGCAAACACTACTTGCGTTCGGCTGTCTCTTAGAGATAAAATCAAATTCTCCTGTCTCTAAAATGGAACAGGACCCAAATGAGACATCAGTTGAGCAGGAAAACAGCAGCACTCCCACTTTCCAAGCAAAAACAGCAGAACTGCAAGCCCAGTGAGCCAAGCTCACTGTAACACCAACACAGTGTAGAGAGAGCAGCTAAGGCAAACTGCTCCTCACACAGGGCAGAACTCCTACGTGATCCCAGTTTTGCTGTGACTGTCATCCTTGCACAACACAAGCACAGAGCAAGTTTAAAGCACGAGGGGACAGCCGTGGAGCCAAACGCACCGTCTGGTAAGTGATGACGAGCTGGATGACCGGCAGGGCATAGAACACCGCAATGGTGATGATGTTCCTGCAGAGGGGACACAGCAGCAGCAGTTACACACACGCCAAAACCAGGGGTGCACACCCAGAAGAGAGCCCCAGAGTGCTTGTGGAGGAACGTGCACACCTCCCTGCTCTGGGGTTAGGATCTCATTATGACCTCCTGACACACAGGAGCACATGTGCTCATGCACACAGGAGGCAAATGCTAAGGGCACAGGGAAAGCCAGGATGTCAAACACAAGCTCCTGTGATTGAGTGCCAGTTTCTCCCCCTTCCCATTATGTTCCAGTACACTGGTTGTTACCACGCTTAACAGCAACGATGCAAAACAAAATCCATTGCTAGGATCATGTGTGCACTGGTCCACAAATATCCTTACTTGAGGTATGTGGGATCTGCAGTTACTGGCTGCAACAGGGTCAGAATGGGTAACGGGATAGTTCGGAAGTGGTTCAGAGGAAGGGAATGTGGACAGACTCCACAACCAGAGACTCTGGGTCCAGAGTCTGGCCCTTACCAGTTTGCCTTCTCCTTACCAGAAATAGATTTTGTATTTTTTGCTGACAATCCTTCGGTCTTTCCTGGACAAGTCTGATAGATAGAGGAACACCTAAAACATTCATGGGTGGGGAAAGAGGGGAGAAGACACAAAAGAATCAATGAAGATTACAGATGGCAGTAGAAGATCTTGACATATTTGCAGCTTGGTGCTATTTGGACTGGTTTTACACAGTGAGCTCACTGTGTCCCCTGATTCTATGGGAGTGAGTTCTGCAAAATCCTCTGACCTCCAGGAATGGCTCCAACCTCACAGAGTAGGAATGACAAAAGGAGGCAGTTTGAGAGCCGCTGGCTTAAAGCCCCTCTGTACATCCACTGTAATCACACTACTTGTACCACACAGCCACCTACTGTTGCAGATTATTTTCTCCCTATCTTCGCACTTCCTAGAACTTTCTGGGACACTCTCTGGGCATTTCCTTCCTTTCTCAGTAGTCCCCAATACATTTTGATTTTCCATATTAAAGCACTCATTTCAGCAGCACTCTTAGTACAGTGGGTAAACTTTCAGCGACTGAAAAAAGACGAAGAAGCACATTCGGCTTTATTAGATGAAACCCACCCTGAAAGGAAACGGGATTTTTGAGATTTCACTGAAGTGACCAGTGCTGGTCGTGGCCCAGACATGCCCACGGCCCAGCATGAGGGCCACAGCTGCAACACCAGCCATACCTTAGTGCGGATGATGTTCTTATCGCTCTCGATTTCTGGCATGGTGTCGAAGTCGCTCTCCTCCTCCACGGAGCTGTCTGTGTCAGAGCCAGCTGGGGGCTGGCGCTCGGGGGAGGACAGCTGACGTCCTCCGCTGGAGCTGGACTCATCTGGGCCACAGCAGGGAGAAGGAGACAGGCAGGGCAAAGGCTAAATCACTCTATGCACAGCAAGAATAAAGCTGTCCCAGATGCTTCAGCAGGATGATACGTCCAGTTCAGGGAAAAAGTTTTTCCATGATCCCAAACCTTCTCAAAAGTGTCACATTATCAGCTAAGAGCAATTTGAAGGATCATTATCTCCCTCTCTCTGCAGCATTTTAGTTTTTACTCTGCTTTTATTCTACTACTTTTCATCTCTTAACATTTTCTACTCTCTACTAGCCTGGGCTCTGAAATCTGGAATTTTGAAACAAGACAAAAAACTCTAGAGAAAAAAGCAGACTGTTAGGGGTCAAAAACACACTCACCCAGTTAACCTTCAGGTTTTATGTAAGCTTTATATATGTATCTAAGCTTTTCTAAAAATATTGTAGAACAAAAGACAAAGAAGAAAGTCAATTTTTCAAAGCAGGCAGAGTACCAGCTTTGTTCCCGTTGCATCCCCAGTACTGGTCACATACAGGTCAGCAAGACCTGCCTGCACTTCCCACATGCTGGGCAACTCCCAGCTCATTGCCCATACCGACATGGGCAGAACACAGGTTTCTTCCTCATTTCCCAAATGCTTTTAAAAGATTTCTTTGGAAAAAGGGGAAGGAGGGGTAAAGTGGTCATTAAGCCCCCAGGAAGTTTTCTTCTCCTCTGCTGCCAGGGCATGATTCACCTGTTGACAGTATGACATTATTTCTTCCCTAGTGAAACCCCCGGAGGCGAGAAACTCAGATTCCGTCTTGCTTTATGGCACACAACCCTTCAGCCTCCCAGGGATAGGCACACTTTGGTTTAAAGGCAGGCTGTGAGCTAATAACAAGCTCCTAGAACCCTGCTTGCAAGGGACCTCTGTCAGTCCCTAGTAAACGTCCTGTCTGAAGCAGCATTGTCACCCACAGTTCTCAGGTGACTGTAGCTTCATCTAAAACAAACATTTCCAGTGACAGTCTCTCTGAGCACTTCTTTCAGATTTGCCACCTTTATTACACGGACGCTTTTCCCTAAAGTGCAACCTCAACCTCACAAACTGCAGTTTGGTTAGTTTGTTGTTTTAAATAGTTGCAAGATGCTCCTAAAGCTTGCAGCTTTATTCTCCTCTGGCGTTAAATCGCCCTAAAAGTGCCTTCCCCCACCCAAGGCAGAAGCCTCCCTGTGCCCCAGCTCTGGAATATCCCGTACCAATAGCACCGTAGCTGCTTCCCTCAGGTGTGCTGGCTGAGATGGGGTGGGAAGAAGTCATCATCCCAGATCCTGCAGTGGAAACAGACCCAAGGGGGACAGTTAGTTTCATATCAGTGCCTCAAAACATCCGAGGTGAATACAAACAGCTTGAAGAGCTGGAGGGGCTTGGGAAAAGCAACATTTCTCGAAACAGATGGCAGTCTCCCTCTAGAGCATACGGTGCAAATGGGAAACCCTTGTTTTGCAGTGTGAAGCAAACCCATTCCCTTCAGCCAGTGAGACTGGCAGCATGAGCCCCGCTCCAGCACTCTGTAGGGATCACACTGTGGGGCTGCAAGACTGGCTAAATTTTAGAGCAAGTCTCATGACGTTCTTAACAGCCTTTAGCATTTCTAATTCTTCTCCTTCCCCATCTCATGCAACTCTTCAAATCTCTTCAAAGATTGCTACCTTCAGCTATCTCTGCAAGAGTCACAGACTTCAGCACGACAGCAGCTACGTAATTTTAACCAATCAAGGAGAAAGAAAAAAATGCTCTATGCAAAAAGTGGTAATGATCTTGTGCTGATGACAAGAAGGGCAAGCCTTTGAGGGCTAGGAACACCCTGCCCACATACATGAAGCAAAGAGGAGTGCTCTCCTGCCTCCACATTCCCTCTTTTTGCTTCCCATGGTGGAGCTCAGCAGCTGACCTACATGGCAGGAAACAAAGCCAGCTGAATCCCTTCAGTGAGAGGTCAGACACCCATAGCCACAAAAAGGAAGGGAAGCAAGGGCAGCAGGAGCAGGACCATGTTTTCCAGTGGTGGCATGCAGTGAGACAGATTCAGTTGCTTTAAAGTTTCACCCTTCCAACAACATCATGTGGTTACTCAGCAGCAAAGCCATGCAGAACGTGGCATAGTATTTAAAGCCTTACTGGAGCCTGCCAATGGCCTGGCTTCCCACACTGCATCTCTGGCTTCCCAGTGCACAACTGGTCTCAAAGTGACAGGCACAGGCAGAGTCATCTTTCCAGCTGAAAATTCTGGGCATTTCTGTAACACCTTGCATAGGTTTGTATACCATTTTCATTAGCCACTTACATAAAGAGATCTAAAACTTCTCCCTGACTGAGCCCAAGCCAGAGAAGCACCCATACAGCAGTGATATTTGGTGTTTCAAGTCCCAATTACTGCTTTTCTTTGGCATGTCCGCTGTGCTTGTTGGGCTGGGGGCTAAGACTTGGTCTCAATTTTGGCTCCTTTACACTCCTGTCCCATCCCTTTAACAGAGAAAACAAACAGCTCAGAGGAGCATCAGAAGTAAATGTGGCATGGACTGAGCAGCAGAGGGAAGGCTCTGGCACACTGCAGCCCCCAGGTGACAGCCCTCGAGCCCTGAGCTGAGATTACCAAGATGTTGCTGTAGGTTGCTGCAGGAGCAAGATGCAGCTTCTGCTCATCACCTCCAATCCAACCTCCCTCTCTCATGGAAGCTTTTCCTGTTGCTTTAAAAGTCATGTGGAAATCCAGACCACTGCGAAGAGGGCAAAAGCATTTCCCTATGCTCACGTGCACAATTCCTAGTCGTGTCAGTCCTGTCCCACAGGGATACTCCCTCCTAATTTTAGACCAGGCTTTATTCTCTCAAGTGACCTGTCAACCTTCTCTCCCAAGTAACCAAAGGAAGATTTAAATCTGGACAAAGCAGGCAAGCCAAGGAGAAAAGGCACTCTGCCCTGTCTCTAACAGCCACTTTGGACTCAGCTCACCCACTAATTTCAGCCCCACTTCCCGCTGGGAGAGTGAGTCAGCAAAGTAAATGTACCACACCAGGCGTGGTTCCTCCAGCTGTTGCCTCCACCAGATAAGTGAGGATGTGGAAGGAAAGGTGTGCCATGGGACTGGAAAAAAAAAAGGCGAACCACAGAAGCCAGACATAAGATGGATAACAGGAGCAAAGGGGCACATGAAGGGGCAGGATATTCAAAGACAAATGGCAGACAGATTGCTGAGCACTTCCATCCAGTTCCTTGGCGGGGAAAAGGAGTGGGGAGTAACGAAGAAGCCAAGATCCAGGGGTACTTGGGAGGGAAAGAAATTCCAATGGGTGGGAAGGGGAGAAAAAAAAAAAAACAAAACAGAGAAAGCCAATGTGCCCACTGATCTGGAAGACAGGGAAGATGCTAATTACCATTTTATAAGCATCAGTCAGACACACCCTGAAGAGACAATAGATGAAGAAACAGCGCGTGGGTAGGACACGATTCCTCCCCAGAGGAAAGGATGTGGCTGCAACATGCAGAGCCAGGTTTGTGAAGGTGGCAATGGATTACAAGGGAGAGGACAGGTCACAGAAGCAGCAGGTGCCTCTGGGAGGAAAGCTGTCAACCATGAAGGTTGTGCTCCTCTCTCCCTTCACAGGGATGCTGTTCAGCAGTCCTCCCTGCTCAGAAACCCAGTTCTCTACTCTCCAGGTCCACACTAAGTACAGCATCTGTGCCCTGCAGCTTCTTTGGGAACTTTCCAAACACCAGAATTTAACTTCCACCTCTCACCAGGGCAGTTTAAAAGGCAGCTTCTAAGCTGGATTCAGCACATTAAACCTCAGCTGCAGCACCAGCAGCACTCCCTGGGACTTCTGGTCTCACCTGGCTGAGACTGTGCCTCCTTGTCTTAGACAGTGATTCCTTGTCAGCACCCTGGAGCTCTTCCACAGCCTTGGAGAGGTCCCTTCAGCTCACCCAAACTCCCTAACACACAGGCCTTTCCCATTTCTCCAGTGCCTGAAGACCTGCTCTTGTTTTACAGCAGAATCCATCCCAAATGATATAAAATTAGAACATATTTACAGACATTTTTACAGCTCCCTGTTCAAGTTATGAAAAAACCTTTCACACACGTTCCACACAGAGGGATACACGTGGATCTTAGTGGCTGACAAAGCAAGTCTAAGAATTCAAATGCCCCCAGGTCCTCAGCAGAAATATTAAGCCAATTAATGCCAGTCAGAATGAAGTTCCACTGCTGATCCCCTCAACACAGCTCAGTTATACTGCCATGCTTATCTGATGGTATGTAGCAGACCGGAGAGACTGGAAAAGCTCGGCATCAGAAAAGGAATGATATCAAGAACCTTTCAATGCTGCCAAAACAATGTTCTCCCTTCCTCCAGGAGAGAGGTACAAATGACCTCACCACCAACGCTTGGAACTACTTTGCAGGCACTAAATATCTAATCAAAATGAAAAGACTCCCACACTCCACCAGAAAGCAAGAACTCCCAGTGCCCCCCATCCACATGACAAAAACAAATCAATCAAAAACTTCTCAGATGCAGTTCTGTTTTTATAAGGCAGACAGCTGCAGTTTGTGGAAATATGGGTGCAGCACAAAGTAAACTGAATCCAATGCCAACACAAATATCATAAACACCACTACCTAACTCTATTGGTCATTCATTCACCTGGCTGTCTGCAACTTCCAGTGAAAAACAAATTAACATTTAAATTCAATTAAGACATTAAAAGACCCCATGCTTAAACCAGGCAGAGGAATTCTGAAAGCGTAAGAGCTGACAGACTCAAAAGTGCCTTGTTTAAAAATCAGCAGACCTGGCATCAGGAACAGTAGCCTGTAGCTAGGTCTAGGCAAGGCTTGGCCTTCCTCTACCCCTTTAAAAGGCAGCTCCCAGGGGTAGGAGCTGGTCAGGAGGGTCAGGACCAGGTTCAGGGAAGCTGGCTTCAAGGCCCTCTCCTCTAACATCTTTCCTCAGCACCAGAGACTATGTGAGCTACCAAGGAAGATAGCTCCAGGACAGAAGGTACTCCACTGACAGCCTGTCCCTTCCCTGGCCTGGGGCCTGTGCTGCTCACTCAAAGCTGTCACACAAGAGAGGAGAGACCTTACCATGCTCAGGACTCAATCTCCCAGCTGAAGCCTTCCTCTGAACCCTGAAAAGCAACAGACAGCACTCATGAGACAGCCAACAAATCTCATCACCTGCCAGCCATGGCAGGATTACCTGGGATACCAAGAGGTAAATATGGTACAAGCTCTGAAAAAAGAAATAAAGCCAACAAAAATAAGCACCAAAGAAACCAACACACACAACAACAAAAAAGAAGAATACTGTTTAGACTAGACACAACTCAGCCATGACTGCTTGCTGTCCACCCCTCTATCTTCCAAAGCAACAGAGGGCTTTTTTACCCCCTCCATCCACTATCCACCAGAGGCAGGACAACCATTTCCATGACTTATCCCACCCTACACTGCTCAGTATGTTGGGAGAGACCCACACACCACCTTTCCAAACCCAACTTCCCTGCTCAGGGGACCAAGTGCGTATGAATCTACTGAAGGGGCAGCAGGAGCTAGAGACACTCAGCAGGATGCTTAAGAAGCCCATATCACCTCCATCAATGCAGATGTCAAGCAAGAGATGGTAAAAAAACCCAAAACAACAACAAAAAAAATTCCCCAACATATTCCCACAACACAGAAAAATACCAGCAAATAAGAGCACACACTTAAGTAATTTCATTGAATTGTTCCCATGAAATGCTTTTTCATTGATGTGTCTTGTAGTTCAGCCATGCCCATGCTGACATTCTTCTCAACACAAGCCCAGACACTGAAGTCTGGGGCAGGCCAGGCAGGTAAGGAAGGAAACCTTGGGAAATTCTTGGGACTGAAGGCCCTATTTGAGTCACTGCCACTTATTGCAGCACTCAGTCCAGCAACAAAGTACCTCGGTTCCTCAATGCTCTGACACTGCATATCTCAGACTGGCCCCTTCACAATTCCCACCTGCTGCCCAGTGTCCTTCTATAAGGAAACACAGGGGTGAGGCATTGCAAGACATAGAGGGCAGACCCTTAGATTTTCATCCTTCCATGGTCCCCACAGCAGAGGAAGAATTATTTTCTGGCTGATGGTCAGTAGGAGCCCACTGAGTAGTCATGGACTTCTTCAGCTGCTCTGTTTAGATGCTTGCCACCCCACTCACCCCAAATTTTCTGCAGGGTGTGCAGTGTGTCCCTCAGGATGATTAGATACAGAAAAGCTGCTCTTGTATAACCCCTCGACTCACCTAATGTAGTGCACAAAAGCAACAACCACTGAGCCAAGGTAAAAGGAGAGGAAACTCAGGAAGCTGAAGAACATGGCCTGGACATAAACAGACTCTGAGAAAAGAGAAGGCATCAGTCAGCTCACAGAGCAGGAACAGCACCTCTCAGAGTCAGAGCTCCTGTCCTGCTCTTCCCAATACCACCGGGTAACAATGCCCAGCCCCAAACAGCCCTTCCAAACCCATCTGCTTTCTTCAAGAAAAACCTACCAAACCCATCTGCTTTCTTCAGAACCTGTTGCAAGATTTCCCCTCATTTCTTCACCCCCAGTGCCAGCTAGTGTGCCACACAGCCCTTCCTGGAAGGGACCAGGCACCAAGTGGTTTTGTCTCCTTTGCTGGTGCTTTCTGCACCATTCCTTCAGAGGCTGCTGGCCCAGTCACACCCCTCTGTTCAGAAGTGCCAAGTTCCCCTGTAAAGTTGCATTGCTCTGCCCAAAACCACTGACTTTTAATGGAGGGCACAATCGTCACTTGAAGGTTCTTTGTCCGCTGCAGGTTCCAGGTACGGTTGACATTCCCTGTGAGATGCACAGTGTACAGCAAATATAAAAACAATCAGCATTAATGATTTCTGGCACTGATCTAGGTTCTCTGAACTTGCAAAAACAACAGGGTCTGGCTTTTTACTAAAATGTGTGTAGTTTTGCTTTAAACTGTCCTCTGATCTGTCAATATACAGGCTTTCCCAAATGTTTCCCCCTTCTTCCCTATTCACAACCTGTTTTTTAGAGTAGAAATCCCTGCTTGAGCCTTCCATACATTGCTTAAGCCTGGATGTCTGAATCCCAAAGGCATCTCATCTCCTATTCATTTAATCCCCAAAGGAGAGATTCTCTCACTACAGGTAGTGGGAGTCCATTTTTGCCTTTGGCCAAATCTCTGTGAGTAAAACACTTCTGTGCAGGATGCCACTCTAGCAACTCACTCTGTTTCTGCAAGGTTTAGCACACCTGGCCAGTACAGCTCTGCTGACAGCATTAAGATGAGAGAATGACACTCCAAAGGGCACAGTTTGTTTGGGTTTTTTTGTGGGAAAATTGGGGCAGAAAGGTGGCAGGGGAGTAGTAAAAAGCTGTTCAGGGAGCCCAACATATCTGTTGGTTGCTTTTTCTACAGGGAGGAAACGTTGGGGCTTTGAGGATAGGAGTGTCCCCACTCCAGTTACAGCCACCACATGACTGGTGGAAACCTTGCTTTTACCACTGCCTAGCAAGTGGACACAGCGTTTTCTGGTTGGAAAAGACACTAGAACAAGTCTTTTGTAAAATTATTCTCCCAAAATCACCAATCTTTCCTGTTCCGCCCAGTTCAGGGCTGTCACAGATCCCAAGATAGCAGTGGGAGAAGATGCTCTCTGCAGGAACTGAGCCTCCATGGAGCCAGGAGGATAATACAGCAGCAGGGAGCAGGGGGGAGGACCAAACAAAAAGCTGTAAGGAGTACTGCCTGGAAGTCTCCAGTGCCTCCCAAGGCATCAGTGGTACTGCTGAAAAGCACATAACCCCAGCATGCCAGGCACTGTACTAGCCAGCCACCTCCTGCATTCTTTAAGACTTTTAACCTGCCCAACAATATCAAATTTATACTGCACTGTTCCTCACAACTACCTGGATAAGACAGACCTGCATCATCACCCTGTGGCATCCCACAGGAAGGTCCCAAAGGACACCCACTGCTCCATCACTCAGATGCACCAATCAAATCCACCTCCCAGAACAACCTACCATGAATTGAAGAAGGCACAGAACCCCCACAGGCATAATCCTCAGGCTTGATGACGAACACAACAAAGAACTGCTCACCGGGGAAATCTTTCCTCTGCACAGAAGGACAGAAGAAGACAGAATCCATGACACACAAAGCCTCTCCCCACCAATAGGCCAGAGATCAGGGGTTTTTTGCTACACAGGCACCAGAAAACACTGGGACACAAATCAGCATCTCACCTGCACTGTTATGGCTGCCTGCTTTGTCATGGACTGATAAACTCCATTGAACTCCACATTATGGTCCAGGTCATACACGGGACACTAAAACAGACACAGCTTAACAGTTAAACCAGGGACAACATCCAAACTATTTTCAAAGGAAGCCAGCTGAAAAACACAGCACAGAACAGCAAGAAAAGGCCCCAGTTGGGGTACCAAAGGGAACAAAACATCTTGCATCTCTGTCTGCCCCCACACTGCAGGACCCTGCATTACTCAGGGAGGTGAGAAAGGAGAATAAATATGAGGCTATTTCCCAGCTGCAAGCAACAGCCAACCTCCATGGGAGGGAACATCCCAGGAAAGGGAATGAAATACATAGAAAGGAAGTCAAATTGAAAAGCAGGAAAGAAAACATGTCTGAAAATCAGAAGTTCCCCAAGCTGCCATGAGCCAGAGGAGAGCCAAGGGAACAGAACTGTTCCCTCTCTCAGCCACCAACATTCCACCCATACCCTCCATGGAGAGACAGACCCATATCACAGGGCAGCAGGGAACCTCACAAGGGGGACAAAAATTCCCAATGTGGAATGTGTTCCCTATGGACAGGCTAGAAAGGAACAGCTTGTTCACCTGTTTACGACAAAAAACTCTGTATGAGCTGTTTGAACTCAGCATCTCCATCGTGGCCTCCTTCCCACAGAATTTTCATTCCTCTTCCAGGGGCTCCCTTCACCACCACCACCACCAGGGCAAAGCCCTGCCTTGGGCTTCTCCCTCTGCAGGGCACAGACCCCTCACAGCTAGACACAGCTCCAGCAGGCAGCTCCTTGCCCTTGTCTGCTCAGACTTACCACAATATCCTGGACAGAGACAACTGAGCATGGGTAGGCTGCATCAGACACCACGTTAATGACGACTGAATCAACATCCTGAGGAAATTTGTACAGAAAATACTGCAGAGAAAGCAGAGTACAAGAGTTATGATCCAGAAATCACCCTTGGCAGTATCTTCAGCACCTTCCTAAGCTACCTGCACAGCCCTCGCTGGGCTTTGGGGTTGGATGTGGATAGCTTTCACAAAAAATCAGATTTCAAATATTAGGGCCTTACACTACAGAAGATCAGATTAAATACACAGAGGCAACTGTCCCCCTTGCACAGTATGCTATTAGACACAAGCATCTTCAGCATGCAAAATACAGCATAGCTTCTGCTCCCTTAAGCTTTTTTCCACTTGATGAGGCTAAAGTGACTTCATTTTACACCCCATTCCATTTTATGTTGATGTGAGCAATTTCCAGATGCTTCCATACTGCTGGCAGTACGTTTATATATGGAACACATCATGGAGCTTTCTCAAATGGGTTGCCTCAAAGATAGACTGTGAACAGTATTAAGTCAAATGGCTGAAGCTCTGTCAAGAGTTTTGTAAATAAATGATTGATATTAGTTGTAGGATTTAGAGTTGTTTGTTTGCTTTGACGGCAAAGCATAATAGGGGTTTCTCTCTCCACTTCCCACTTCAGCTTTGAAAATAATTCAGCTGTAGCTCTGAAAAATCTGTGAGACACTAACATCTGGCAATATTCCTACTTTTCCTGTGGGGGGAAGGAATGGCATCTCTTGTGCTTCCATGCTTTGAGCAGGCCCACAGGACAGTTTGTGGGGTCAGAAAAAGCTGTTTTTTCAGACCTGGACCTTTTCAGATCTGGGTAAAACATGTTCCAGGTATTATCATTATTTGTATATTTTTCCAGTAAAAAGCTTGATGCACTACCCCAGCCAGCTGCTGGAGAAGTGGGGTTCCTGTGCTTGCCCCAGCAGGCAGGCTTGTTGTGAGGGCTCCCATCACCCCACTTGGAGGCCAGACCCTGGGAGCTCAGGCTCCAAGCCACAGCTACCATGAGGGGCTGATGGGCACCTCACGCCCCCTCAGAGGGACATCAGGCTGAGGACTGCCACCAGCCACCTTCCTCCCTTCCACATGGTCACCAGGCAGTCACTGCTGCCACACTGGAAGCCACCACCGTCCCCACTCCAAAACCATTGTCTGAGACTTTCCAACTGTAGAGCTCCCTTTCTGACACCTAAACCTTAGTGCTGAGCAAGGCCCAGCTGTTTCCTATTTCCCTTCCCCCATGCCAATCCCAGGAATTGGGGCCCCCAAGTGGAAGGGCAGGGATAAGCAGGAAATCACCCAAGCCTTTTCCAAGTTGCCCATTTCTACTCAAGCATTTATTCCCACCACCCCTCTCCAGGCAGGGTCCCTTCCCTGCTGAAGGGGCGCTGGCTCCAACCACAAGTCCCTACAAAGTGCAAACTCACCCAGCCGGTTTCCTTAGCAGAGCACGTTTTGTCTGCACCAAGCAAGGACACGGGCACACTGAGCTCCTCGGCTTCCCAGGGGCACTTTTTCCCCTTGGAAAGTTTTAGGTGCATGAGGACCACCTCTTAGTTCATGAGGACTCTTCTATAATGTTCTTTAAGCCATGCTTGCACCAGGGTACAGAATTAACACAAGGGCATTGAGGCCGGCAGTTCGCTGCTGCACACACTGCAAGTGTTACAAACACATCCAGCCAACACTTCTGACCTAGACAAGCATATCTAATTTCTGCTTCTGCCCTCAGGCACAAGCTGGGTTCCAGACAACATCTCCTTCAATTGTTATGTCTTTCTCCAACACCCATTTAGATTTTGAATAATCTTTCTTTTCTTCCCCCTGTAGACTGCTTAATACTTTGATTTACAAAAACCTCAGCACTGCACCAATTAAGAAGCAGTCTTCTACTCCATACATGTGTTTTTAAATTAAAATTCACACATCTTATATTATTAATTGTCACAAAAAACCAGACTCCAGTCACAAAGTTAATTCCATATCCTAAACACTCTATCTTCAAATGACAAAATCCTAAGTAATGAGTGTTTATAAAGAGTCCATCATTCTCTCTGCTTCTATAGTACAAAATATTCCGTGAATCTGCAAACCAGATTAAGACGTTTGACAGCAAAAAGGATTAGCTAGGATGCCTGGTAATAGGAAACCTAAAATTAAATGGTGTTATTAACAGTGAAAGCAACAACAAAAACAGAGTCCCAGACAGTCTGGGTAAATTACACACCTTCCCAGCTCTGCAAGTTCCTGTATCTCTATGGTTACTGCCAACAGCATTTTCATTCAAGAGAGGATTTGTATCTGCAGGGCTCTAAGCAAAGCTGCTCAGCTGGAGGTGCTGCTCATATGTGCTTCCTTCTGTACTAACACACATATCAGGCATTTCGTTTATCACTCTGCAGCCTGACCTGCTGCCCTGAGCAAAGCATAGCAGTCTGAGTTCTGCTGCACCTTTACGTCTTCTTTATTTCTGTATTTATTTTGTTTCCAGTAAAGACTGCATCTTGATAAGTCACGCTCGGGCAAGTGAGCCAGAACTGGCAGGAACAAGACACTGGTGTGCACCACCTCACTTCCTGTGAAGTATAGCAGTTCAATGGCCTCTGGACATTTCTGTCTGCTCATGGGTTTTGGGAGGACCCAAATGTGTCCCTAGATTGACTGAAGCTCTACTACCTCTTCACTGTACCCACAGAAAATTCAACAGTAAGGAAGTTTCCCTGCATCCTAAGAGGGAAACTACCTAGCCATAAAAGACTTGCTATCTCTAACAAAAGATCACATCAATCACTTGGATGTGGTGAGACATACAAGCAATCAACACAGGATTGCTCCTTACCTGGGGTTGTGAAGGGCTGGCAGTGAAGTTAAAGGCTTTGTTGGTCCTAGAAAACAAATGCCAGAACGTTGAAGTCTAAACCTTTCAGAGCTGGAATACACACAAAGTACCCTCAGATTAAACAAAAGAGAATTTTTTTTTTTTTTTCTGGGAAGGAAAAGTAAGGGAAGAGTAGGCAGATGGACCAAATCCCTTAAGTGATGTTCAAGTGATATGTGAAGAAATTGCATTTGTATTCTCATATCCCAGCTTACTCAAGTTGGAAGTTCTCCAGCCTGGTCACCAGCAGCTCATATGCAATATTGAATGGTGCCATGGAAGCGACGTCCACAAATATAACCTGGTCAGAGGGTCTTGTTTCAGGTGTTGGCTCAGAGGGACAGAGGGTCCGACTCACTTCTTGGTAATTGTAGGTCCTCTGATAGCTACAACAGCCAGGGGAAGGAGGGAAGAGAAAGTTGGATGGGAAAAAGAAAGAGAGAGAAAGAGAGAGAGAAAGAGAGAGAGAGAGAGAGAAAGAGTGTGTGAGAGAGAGAGCAGTTAAGAAGTTGTTCAGCACCACTAAGAATGGCATCATTTTTCCCCTTCTTGCATAACTGAAATTCTCATCTCAAAGGCCAGGAGCATTCAGTCTTTTATTTAGCGTTCAAGCTCCACCTCTGGTGCCTCTTGCAGTCTGCACAAGGGACTGCCCATCCCCAACATTTCACTTCCCTCAGGGATGCCCACAACAGCTGTGATCTCTAACATCTGCCATTTAGTGGAGGCAAAGAGAGCAGTGACAGCCACCGCTGTACCCATTGCCTGCATCAGGCAAAACACTGCAGGATATCTGCTGCTGGCACCAGGATTCAGTCACAGGATGAAGCTTCACATCTTAAATGATCTAAGATGTCTGAAAATTCTCTGTATTTGCAGCCCAACGAGCTCTGGAGTTGATGAAGATACAAAGCAGCATCACTTTCGCAAAGAAGCAGCCCCAAAACAGCCACCCCCTAGAATAAACTTAACTTAGGTGTCCCTGAGGCGAGAAACAGAAGCTCTTTTTCTCCAAATGCTCTGTAACAGAGAAGTTAGGGTACTCTTTCAAGAGCCCATTCAAACCCTGCTCCAAACTAGAGCCCAGGAACTACGTGCACACATGGCAGACAAATGTGGAATGACAGCAGTGATGTGTGGTAGATTCACTGACTGGTGACACGGGCAGATCCCCCGCAGACAAGGCTCCTGGTACTGTGTGTACCTGAGAGGCTCAGAGCCAAGAGCAGGCTGCCACCTAAGAGGTTACCCATCAAATCCTGGTCTTCCTAAACCCAGCTGGCAGTGAGCAAGAACGCTCTGCAACCAAGCCCTGCAGTCTACACAGGTTACAAGATGAAGCACTTGAGGGAGGCTGCTGATGAACACAGCTCCAGTACTTACAGGCCTCGAAAAATCAGTGGGACCTGCCACGACAGCACTCCCTTCTGCTGGCGAACTACAAACAGGACGGGGTATCGGAGGTTCTCGGAGCTGCTGTTCACGTACACCCGCACTGCATCCACCTGTGGGAAGAGAGAGTGCAGGGAAGTATAAGCTGAAGGTTGAGAACAAGACAGCTCCAAATCTAGGTGGGAGAAGCCTCTCCCTCAGTCTAACCTAGGTGCTGACAATACGCACAGGGAGATCAACAGTGTTTATAGCTAGACTGATTATCTGGATCCAGAAGCCATTTACAGAAGTGCCTCTCTGCTGATGCTGCAGTCCAGAATCACAGCCCTGTGCCCAGGTCAGAGCTGACTGTCAGACAAGATACAGTAGACAAATGAAGAATACATGAGAGTTCAGTAGCTTCTGCTGGGAGCAACCTAAATAACTCGTCTTACAAAAATCAAGCAAACACACTCAAGACAAAGACCCAAAGCTGCAACTAAGAATTTTCTTGCTGGGACTCTTATGTACCCAACTCAATCAACATTACTGGGAAGGTCAAAAAGATTATATCAATAGCTAAGGATGAAAAAGCAGGTTAGCAGCTGGCTGTCATGTAAACAATTCAAAGATAACCATAATCCCACCTAAAAAACCAGGAATACGCTGCTGACTGTCCTCAAGTGGACAAGAAAGGCTGCGTGTGAGAAAGGCAGCAACTGAAATATCTCCCTACATTATCTGGCCACCACATGGTTGCAGAAGTGGGACAGCTGTGGTGCAAAATACCCTCAGTTCACTATTTGAGAAGCAAGCAGTTTGTCTGCACCACATGGAAATGTCACCATTTCAATTTAAAAAGAGCATCCCCCTTCAGCTCCCTCTCCAGAACCATAGATGTTGATCAAGAAAACAAAATATGAGAATCCATAACTCATCTCAATTGGAGGCCTTGAAATAATGAAAGGATATTAAGTAGATGACATACACATATTTTAAACCCACCACATCTTGAAAGATTATAATGAACTCTCACTAGATCAGTAAAAGATTTCTCACAGATATTTTGACTTTGTACCCTCCAAGAAGAATAAAGGCAGAAGGGGGCACCACCTTCTGAAAAGAACATACAGAATTAGCAAGGTAGCAGAAGCAGAGCTACCAGAGATGTCACTTTATTCTTACACCAAGGACACCAGCTTCAAAGAAATTACTTATACCTGCAATTCCAAGTCTAAAAGAAAATTTCCTATTTATTCTTGTTTAGTGATTCTAGGCTCACATAGGAGTTGAGTCTAGTAGAGCAAAATACCTTCCTGAAAGCCATAATCATTATCAGTTTTCTTGATATTATCACCATAGTACAGAGGCAACAACCACCAAATCCCAAAAAATAAAAAATCTTCAACAAAAAAAACCAAAACAAACCAAATTTAATTAAAACCCCCTTGAAATAGAAAAGCAGATGTTAGAATCTTTTCCCATTGCCTTCTGGCTTCTAAACCTTTGCAAAGCTCTTTTGGCCTGCTTTCCCGCTTTTTCCTTCCAGTCACAGGAACTACATGTGCAGTTTTGTTTCCAAGTAAATTTTGCAACAGAGTGCTAAAATGAAGTTAAAAAAGCCATCACCACAAAGCAAAACACACAAGGAACACCTGAAGGGTGTCACCACGGTGGGCCCCCACCACCAGGCAGCACTGGAAGGTAACTCAGTGGCTTCCTTAGCGTCTGTAGCTGCCCTGAGGGAGCTGAGCCAGCCCACGTTGGTATAACTTGGAAACACAGGGACTGGGCTGAACAAGCTGAAGGCTGTTTGTCGGTGTTTGCTGAGACGAGGAATGAGGACACAAATGAAGCCACTGGAACTGAACAAGAAAACAAATGTAAGGAGCATGAAGACATGACAGTCAAGCCAGTCTCCTGCAAGGACATGGAGCAATTCTCCACCCACGGGGAAAACCACTATCATGGCAGAAAGGACACGTTTCAGCTACCTGTCCAGCAGCTTTTTACCCAGGAAACAGTTCAAGCAAGACCTCCTCCACAGATGAAGTGATTCTCACTTGCCTCAGGTTGGACATGGCTCCGTGAACTCTGCAGGGCTCAGCACATCAGCTCAATGCAATAGTGAGCTCACATCAAACTCACAGCAAATAGCACTACTGGCTTATGCATCCTCAACTATCCATAAATACAAGCCAGAGATTGGGAAATTCTCTCCTCCATTGCCTTCACGAATACAGAACATAACCCAGGACATGGGTTATGCATATATTGCAGATAGTCAGGTTTTCTCAATTGTACATGAATATACATACATTAAATGAATACAATTAATTCCCAGCCCTCTCAGCCTCTCCTTACAGGAGAGGTACTCCCGTGCCTTCATTGGCTTTGTGGCTCTGCACCGGACTCACTCCAGTAAGTCCATACCTTTCTTATTGTGGGGAGACCAGAACTGGACACAAGCAAGATCACCCAGAGCCAGTTGACCATGGATGGAGACTCCACAAACTCTCTGGGAGACCTGTTATGGTGACTGACCATTCTCAGTAAGAAAAGACAGTTCCCCATCTATCCTAGAGAAGGGCAAGGGAAAGGATACAAAACATTAGTGATTAATGCTGATAGAGAAAAGCCTGAGAGGTGGGAGAAGGTCCCTTCCCTCTGCTGTGGTCCAGCAGCCAGACCCCTCATGTGGTTTCCCTCTCTCCACAAAATTAAGCTGACTATACATCAACTACAACATTTATTCAGCTTTGTTGCCGATTCTATTATCTTATAGTACTAGTAGGAAATAGGAACACCATGAGAGGGAGGTAAGATTCTTAAGACTCAGTAGTCTTTTAAATCTAAGCACTTACCCACATGAAAACTGGTATATGCTATATTACTACCACAATGACTTCTCTACATCCTTACTGTGTTCAGCACTCTGTATTTGCTCCTTGTAAGAGCTGGTTATAGCTCCTTTGCCTGTTGTCCAAAAGTCCATACTCAGGTGCCTTGTGCTCTTTTTGGGCTGATAATATCTGAGGCAGCATCCAGCTGCATCAAGGCAGGACCACCTAGGGCCTAAGCATGGGCTTACAGGTGGGATCCCACTACACTTCTTTCCCCCACTCTCACCTTTCTCTCTGCACTCTACACAGGCAAAGCTGTTTCCCAGGACACATTCAAAAAGGGTGCCTCAATCAGAGAGGACCACGAGAAAGTCAGAAGCAACAGTTACAGAGCAGTTCATTAAGAAGATCCCAGTGTACTTTAAATTTCACCTCAATACATCAACAATTCACTTGCAATGAATACCTCTACTCCTCCTATATTTGCACATACCCAGATCAGTCAAGAGCATCACACTCCCTAACCCCTTCAACATCTTTATTATAAAGTCCAGGAAACAAACAGAGTGATTAAGAAGCTGGACAGATGGCAATTGAGGTTCCAATCCACCTAGTTATTTACCCTGCTGCCATCACCACAGAAACACAGGGCCTCTTGTGGGCAGATCCTGCACTTCCAGTGGAGGGGCCAGATCCCAATCCCAAGATGCAGCTCTGCTCTCCCCCTCACAGGATCTCAGGGATACAGCAGCAGCTCCCAACAGCTTTGGTCGATGGGCATCGTTCTTAGACAACAGCTATTCCTCCCAAACATAGCAATAAAACAGGTGGGATTTACCTGCTGGCCAAACCTGCACAAGAAGTTCCCAACTAATGGTTGGAGACTTGGAAATAAGCTCGGGCATAAATCCAGCAAAATGTAGGTGCAATTATGAGGAAGCTTGGGAAAGTGCAGAAAGAATTACCATTTAACTGCAAACAGGGCTTCTCTCATCTGTTGCCACTCACTCTCCGATTCAGCGCTACAGATTAGAAGGAACCCTAATTAGTGTCTTGGAGAACAACATTTTCCCTGGCAGGATGAACTGTCTAGCAGGAGCATCACAAGGGACAGGGATAAAAATGCAACACTTATGAGATGATGTTTATGCTTTCTTAGGCCTTCTCCTATTTGACCTACCTTAAACTTTTAATCCATGCTTTGCTTCTAGATTATCTTGCCTTCTTACAGACAACATATACATTTTCATGCTACAGATTTAATGAATTCACTATTGAGCCAATGCTAGTAATCCCATCTTTTCCTTTGAAAGTAAGCATTTGGCATTTGCCTTTAGCAAAATATTTTTAGAAGAGTGGAAAAAAGGGAGGTGAAGAAAAAAACCGTGATTTATTTACTTCAAACATGCTCTCCCCTCCACACCTTTCCAAAGGTTATTTAGTTTTAAAAACAAGCAGTTCTAATGCAAGAACCCTTCCCTGCTACAGAACCACTGCTCCCATCACATGTACCTCTCCCTTCCAACACAAAACTAACATCCCATGCTTTATGTAGAGACAAGAGGAACTCCAGTGAAAAAGCAGAATTTTAATTTGAAATTATAATCATCACAAAGACTGTGAGCCGCCTCTACATCCACCCCCACTCACTTAGCACTGGTCAGAGGAGGAGGAGGAAGTTTTGCCTGGGCAGTAAGAAGGTCAGCCAGGCTGCTGTCACTCCTGCATTGCCAGCACTGCTGAGGGACTTCACTTTGGAACAGATCGTTGCTAGCACCACAGAAAACTGGTTGCACCTTCCCCTCCCTTGTGCACTCACAGTAGGAGGCTGGCTATATCGGTGTTATAACGTAGTGCCAGATTTCATCGGCACCCTCCAAGCTGAAATCTTCATCCTGGGAACCAAACTTGTGTACCCTTTGACAAGGCAGGCCCTGCACAAATATTTGTCAGCAATAACCATACTGCTGCCTTTTGTTCTGTGGGGCTGAGGCAAGGTCAGGACTGCTTCAGAGATTTCTGCTCTTCACATTCCCTCCCAGTTGCAAGGCTCTGCCGTGTGCAGGGGCTATTCACCAGCCACGCTCATGATAGTTTTGTTTCTCTGACTGACCTTGAAGTTTCTTCTGTGTTTCAAGGTGGACAGAGCAGTAAGACAGCTGAATAAAGAGAGAGCTCTTAGCACTCCATAAAAACGTGACAGACCAGGAAAGACAAATATTTGTACTTCAGTTCCACCACCACCATGGAGATGGGGGAAGGGAAAAAAAGAAAGGAAAAAAAGTACACCTGAATTCCATTCTCTAGATGGGAACAGGCAGAAGGAGACAGTCCCAAATTTGCACAGCTGAACAGAGCCAACATGGCTGTAAACATTAAGCAAAATAAACCAGGCTCTTGTTGACATGAAAGAATCCTTGCACTGATTATTAAACCTGCATTTCCCACAGAGATTACACATCATTTTACGACCATGGGGATGTGAATTTAAGGGCAAGGCAGGAGGTTGCAACAACAGTTTGTGCTGCAAGCAAAGGTTTTCCAGGGCCTTACCATGGATTCCTTTCCAAAAGCTCTTGCTAAGCAAAGCCTTTGAGTCACACCAGGGCTCCACCGCACTCTCCGCCACACCCACACGCCGGCCGCTCCTTGCGAGCCCGTTGGGATTATCAGCCCATGTTGTGACAGCGCTTGGTTGTGGGCATGCCAAGGCACCATGCCAGTCCCATGGGCAGGGAACACATCCGGCAGGCAAACACACAGCCTGCTGCCTACAATGAAAGGTCTCAGCACAGGGTGTGTGTACAAAAGCCACTGAACTGCTGCTGCACAAGAAAGAGGTGTTTCATTTTTATAGAAACCCTGAAATTAAGTGAAGTAGGATTGAGCCAGATGGACTAGAGCGATCGAGGCAGTGAATGAGTACCCCATCAGCACCAAACTCTGCCCATCTTCCCACTGACAAGGCAACAGGGGAAGCTGACACCCTGAAGGAAAATAGTTACGAGACAGCGACAGGTTTTAGAGAACCTCTTTTCTGCCGTCTTATGAGATACAAGCAGCACTCCTGGCTGACAACAAAACAAGTGGAGCTCAGAGGATCATTCCCTTTCAGCCTTTCTCTGTCTCTGGGCTCCAATGTCAATAAGCCTTAATTGCCAAAAGCAATCAAGTAACCCCAGCCCACACTTGTCTTCCAGTATTTCTGCCAGGAGTATTAAACACCCAAAGCAGCATAAACGAAGAGAGAGACTCTGGATATGTCAAGCACAGCCTCAGACACATTAACGTAATTGCTCCAGGATCAGTATTTTTCATTTAAATGTTTCACTCTGTGCAAATACGCTGTGTGGACTTACAGCCTGCCACGGACCTTCCCATGAGTCCACTTCTTTGCAACAGTATCTGTGAAGCATAAATGGAAGCAAGACAAACATAAAGCATGATAATATTTATCTTTTTCCATTTTTGAAATTTTGTCCTCTAACCAATGTCACTAGGGAGTCTCCAAGACAGCCACAAAGAGAAACTGGGAGTTGCCATGCTGGATGAAGTAGGTGCCTGTTTCTGAACACCCTCAGACTTCAGGAAGACGTTAAAAATAAAAAATCCTTTTTTGAACACTCAGTTAAGGAACAAACTACTCTGCAATAATTGCATCTTCCTAAACCACAGCAGCTGGAACTCTGGGACAGGCCAACCCTTGAAACAAAAAGGTTTATAACCTTTCCAAATTTGCTGTAACTCCAAGCTCCTGGCACTAACTCCAGGGATTGCTGTCAGAACATAGGTACCTGGTTCTTTCTTGGCTCCCAAGTTCTTCACTTCAGTAACACTTTGGATGTGGATTGAATTATGTCTTGTAATTCATGATGTCTTTTTTTTTTTTTAACCATTTTTCATTTATTTTAAACTACACTGAAGTAGCTATTTCTATGCTCAAAGAAAAACATCAGCGTAAAAAAGTAAGGAAGGCTGTTCCTGAAATCCTCTGCGGTTCTCCAAGTATGCACAGCATGAAATTATGTTTGCTTATGCAAATGTACTAAACTCTATTTTCAAACTGAGCAGATGGCACACCCTTGTAATATACCTTTTACAGTCTGCACTTCAATTCCTTAAATATCTCCTGAAACAGCAAAAGAGGTCCATACAGGAAAAGCATACCTCCCTACCAACAACTTCTGCACAAGTTATTTGAGGACATTTCAGCCTCTACTTACAATGCAAATTTACAATAAATTGCTGCACTTGTTCTTGGAAAGAGTTCAGACTGAGGAGAGGTATTTTGATGAAGTTACTCTTATCCAGAATTTGTTTTCTTTTTTAATCTAAACATCTTGGGGGTGGGGGGAGAACAACAAAACCTGATCAGCTTTGATTTTAAACATGACAGACCGACACGAAGAGAATGACTAAGATTTAGAACAACATTCAAATCCAAAAGAGATGCTTTAGTTCAAGGACAAGTTATCGAGCTTGACAGCATTAGTTTACACATTAGAAATAAAAATAAAATTCTTGCCAGCACCACAGTCACCATCCAAAGGTCTGCGGGCTGCCCTGCAAGAAACCAGAGCAGCTTTCCGTTTTCTTCCCTAAAGCCTGCAAACTGATAGCCTCTGTCAAGATGTACTCTCTTTTTGTCTCCTAGGTGAGGAAACCCACAAAATGCAAAATCCTAGAAAGATAAAGAATTATTTAAGTTTGAGGGGATCTCAGTCGCTCCTATCCCCAGCCCAAAGCAAAGCTGCCTCCCACAACATTCTTTCATTTAAGATACTCACTTTTGTCAGAGAGTTTTCAAGACTCTATTTTCTGATGGAAAAAACACCAGTCAAGTTTGTGTTTTTAGTAGATCCCCATACTATTTCTCTCACGGTTTACTTTTGTTTTCCCCTGTAAGCAAAAGCTTTTTGTGTGACCCTGGGCAGGGTGAGGAGAGTTCAAGAGAACACACTGAGAAGCAGCAAGCGCATTCCAAGTGCTGTGTGCTCTACACTGCCCACGCTGTCACCTCCTAGGGTTGGCTGTTTTCTTTAAGAAATATAAATTATATACAAAGGGATTCTGTTGAACCTTGCTTGGCTTCAGACATCATATACTATAATTTGCTTTGATTTTTTTTGGATTTGACATTGTGCCTACATTCCTGTTTCATAAGGCATTTACTATTAGGTTCCAGAAATGGTGTGTTGAGGCTCTCCAGTGTCCTGTGGTGAACAGACTAGAGCCAGCAACCAAAGAGCAATAGTGTTCAGGCCCTGGAGATCCTGCAATAGCAGCAGCTCTACTGACATCAGGAGATCTTCTCATGCAAGCATTTGTAGTCTTCCCAATTTCTTTGATTTTTATCTGCATCTGTGTGGTGGGCTTCCACTCAGCATTAAGGAAAGACAGAACTTAACCTGCTGTCCTCACTATAGCTCAGGCTCAGCCTTCTCCAAACAGTAGAATAAAGTTTTATTGCATGCATGGTGTAGCTGTGGACTGAAAGCTGGGCTGGAGCCAAGACTAACATTATGGAAAACATGTGCAGGACACCATGGGAATACTTTGAGGTAGTTTAGTTCCAGCCTGAAGGGTCCTACATGAGAAACCTAAAGCCAGCTTAGAAGCAAGAGGCAAAAAAAAAATTGCTCCTAGAGTTGTTACAATAGACATGGGACATGGGTGCTGCTGGAGTGGGACCTACACTAGAATGTCAAACAGCAGAGATCAGCAAACACAGATTTGATCACTGCCGCTTATTAAACCAGGCTGCCTCGTGTAGCAGATCAAGGAGTCTCCCTGCAGCTAGGACAGATGGCTTTGGTCTGAGCAAGTGACTCATCACACAGCTCCAGAGGAACATACAGGTGAATTCCCGTTCTGGCTTCTTGCCTGGAGGAAAGCAAGTGCAACTACCATCTACACCTAGGAAACAAGAGACCCATTCACTAGAGGTCAGAGGAACACAACTGCATCATGCTCTTTGGCTGGAAAAGGCACTTGGTCACAAAATTTAATGCATCTAATTGGAAGACTTCTGATCTTCTTGCTAGTGTTGATGCCGCTCTTCCTTTAAGACAGCCAACTTTTTCCTATCTGCAATTACAAAAAAACAAAGGGTAATGATGTTAGGAACCCTCCCTGGTAGCACACAACCTCTCACAACTGAGGGCAATTTTTTACCCATCACTCCTGAGATAGACTTCACAGACAAGACACTCACTCCGGGGCTACACGTCCTCACGCTGCACAACTGCTCAGCAGAGAAGCCACAGCTTAATCTCCTGTCAATCACAATTTATGGTAAGCTGGGCCATATGGGAACTGAGACTGAGGCTCTGTTCCTAGTCCTGGCAAAGGAGGAGGAGGGAAATAGCACCCACTCTCACTCTTAAAATAGGTGCAGCCCACTGCTCAGCTTTGGAGCTCATTGCAACCAACATGTACTGCATGAATGTCCAAAAGCTGTGTCTGGATTGCAGCAGCTTTGCCTACAAATGGAAAGTTGGAAACTTTTTCTCTTAAGAGATACTTGGTTTTCTAAATATAGTCCAAGTATTTCCCAAATCATATGTTCAGCTGACCTGAGCTCCAATGAGGAAAAAGAACTTCTCTTGTCTTCCTCCTCATGATATTCTCCTGGACCACTTACAATTTGGTACAGGACATACCAACAGGAACAAATTAGTGTAATTTGTGTTTTCATCAAATTAACCATTAGCAACTGCCAGATCTTACAGTGGTGGAAAGTCTCATTCACTTTGAATTCCTTCAGTACTCACACACACGCTATTCTTTTTGAAAACCCTTGTATTACTGCAAACACAGAACTAAGCAGATTCTCTTACTTGTCACATAAAGCCTTCTCCAGTCAACAGTAAATCCAGCAGAAACATTCTACAGCACTTTTTCAGTCTTCTTGGCAGGAACACATTGCACAGGCAGCTCCAGCAAACCAGCAAAAGTCTCCTTCCTTTCTGCCTCCCAAGTAGGGACATGCTGAATATGTGGAATGAGTGTGTAATTTTTTTACCCCCCATCCTGGATGTCTCCAGTGTAAATAATCCTAAAATAAAATAATCCTGTTTGCCCAACTAATTGTTCACCAGATATTGTTCACTTCTAACAGTGCACATCTGCCTTTGCTGTTAGAGCATGAGGGCATAGCAACAAGTGACACAGCTGGGTTTATTACTGTATTTTTTACACTCAGAGTTAAACATTAAACAAACAGCAGTGGGGGGGGGGGGGGGGGGGGGAGTTGAAGA
>VXBT01005393.1:0-16215 GCA_013400235.1 Oriolus oriolus | reverse complement strand
GAAGCAGAGGAAGAGGAGGGAGGAGGAGGAGGAGGAGGGCGGAGGAGGAGGGCGGAGGAGGCCGGGCTCCGCCCCTCCCTCAGGGCGGGCCGAGCAAAACCGGCTCTGGCCGCGGCCGCTCCCACCCCTTCCGTGGCCGTGATGTCGCTGCTCCGCGGGCCGCGGCCCCGCGCCGCCGGCAGGAAGGGCCCCAGGAAGGCGGCGGCCGTGGCCAAGCGGGACTGGGATGTAAGTGCTCCCCGCTCCGGGCTGCCTCCACTGGGAGAAGGGCCCGGGAGCCTCCGTGCCCACGGCTGGGGGAGCCACCGCCCTCCGTAGGGGCTGCCCCGAGGACATCCCCGGGTTGCGTGTGGGTTCGGGCGGGCAGACACGCCGTGTGCCAGGGGGACGCGGCCCCTCTGGTTTCCTTGGCCCTGCTGGAGGCCCGGCCTCCTCCATCTTCTGGGGGAAGAGCGCGCCCAGGCTCGGTGGAGGTGTCGGTTTTGGTGGCTGCCTCGCCGAGGGTGGATCGCTCTGCAGCGCCATAAAAGTGCACCGGAGTGTACTGTCAGGCTAATCATGTTGTAATTTAAAAATTGTTTGGGGTTTTTAAAAATAAAGCTTATAGAAAAGCCAGAACAGTTTGCCCTCAGTTACCACTTTTGACGTGTTCCCTGGTTCCTGTTCGCAGAGTACCGTCCATGACTTGACAGTGCACCGTGCAACTCCTGAGGATATTGTAAGTTTAATAGCAATCACTGCTCTGTCCCTGTGGCAAGGACATTTAGCTGGTTGTCTGACATAAAAAGTGCTTACCATGCTTACAGGGATGTTTTCTGCCAATGTTTAATTTCCTTTTTAAGCTTCTGAACATGTTGGCTCTTTAGTGCTAGTTTTTTGTTTATGACATTGAGCGTCCCCAGGTCTGGCAGTTGGTGTTTTCCAGTTTTCTGTTCCCATTGGGAAGCAGTAGCTGCAGTTTTTATTTCAATAAACTGTATGCCATCATAAAAGAATAAAAACGTAAATATGTGAAAGCTCAGTGGATTAGTTGAAGGCCTCTCTGCTGGGAAGGGTTGAAAGATGTGCTTTATCCGAGGAGCCTCTCTAATTCTGAAAATATTTAATTTTCATTTAAGTAATTTAACACAATTTCTTTATACTGAATGATCTGTTCATTGCAAAGTATGTGAATTCCATTTACATTTTTGTGGTAGCACTAATTACCAGGATGGAAGAGGCAGTTTGAGCTATTGTTTTAAGTGTTGACAGGTTTGTCAGGACAGATGGTCACAGTAGCAAAGAGAGACTTGATTCTACAAGTGTTTGGCTTGATAGCTTCTAGAGACTTTATCAAGAACCTCACACATTTAATTTCTTTAATTTGTATTTAAACTATATTTTTTAAATATATATCTCATTGTTAGAAGAAGAGAAACGCTGTGTCTGGTGACAGTATTAAATCAGGAAAAGGCATTATGTCTTTTTATGCAGCTTATAGGTGGTCGTGTTTGGGTTTTGCCTCCGTTTACAGCTGATAAAACTCTTGCTGAGTAAGGGGTGTAGGACAGGTGGAAACTGAGACTTTCCCCATTCACCTTTGGAGCTGCTTTTAATTTGGCTGGTTCTGGTGGCCTTTTACACTTGTGGATGTTTGTGAGGCTGTCATTGGTACTACCATGAAGTTAACATAAATGATGTTCAGTGCATGAATGATAAAATCAAGAGGAGCTTGTTAGCATTGCCCTGCAAATTTTGCCTAAGATTGATTTTTGAAATGGTTTCTTTTATGTTTCCGCAGCTGCGTCGCCGTGAAATACACAAATCAAAAAACAAACCACTGGCACATCTGGAACTCCAAGAGAAAGCACTGAACAGAAAATGGAAGAAGCAAAAGCAACTGGAATTGGATTCCTTGGAGAAAAGGAAATTGGCTCTGATGCGTGAGGTGAGAGCTAAATTTACACTTGCAGCCTGCTGCAGGGGATCTGCAGCAGTATTGGAAAACTGCTCTTGCACATAGAGCAACAGTGGCTCCTCTTGTCAGATAATTTTGTAAATGCATGCACTCTGTGTGCTGCATGCCTGCAGTGATGGGAGTAGGCTGTCTGACACACCAGCTCTTATGTACAGTTGCACATTTGACCCCTGTTGCCTGGCTATGCCCTCTGTAATTCTGCAGGCCTCTTTTCATCTGAACAGGAACTGTTTGCAGAGTTCAATTGTTGTAAAAAGCGTGTGTGTTCTTTGAGTTCTCATTGCCAGCTTGCCTTTTCTTCCTCATGTCTAGCATTTTTCTTTGATGCAAACATGAACATTTCTCTTTCTGGGAGGGACGCTGCTTATTTAAAGAGAGAAAGTGCGGAGTCAAGGGGGCTGAAAGGGCGAGGCAAGAAGCTGGTAAGGGAGGAAAATTGACACAACCAAGATTGATGAGCTGTGGCTGATGAGCTTCTCATCTGAGGATTGAAAAGCTTGTTCTCTCAGCACTCTAAAGCACTCTGTAAATACATTATTTAATTTGCTTTTGAATATTGAACTGTAGCAGTGAACCTAAGCCTAGTTAACAGAGTAGTTAACACTGAAAAGTGGTGGTAGATCTCCTTCTGTTTCACATGGCAGGTCANGCACTGATGGGCCCATTAACAGGAGCCAGTCCAGGAGTCAGTTATCTGTGAACCATGGGGCCAGGCACTGATGGCCCATTAACAGAAGATAGTCCAGGAGCAGAGTTATCTGTGAGTCATGGGGCAGGCATTGATGGGCCCATTAACAGAAGATAGTCCAGAGGGTGGAGGCAGGGAATAGAATAACCTGTAACCCAGGACAGAAAGCTAATCTGAAAATTAGCTTTCACACCTGTGTACTTGAACAGACTGAGAATTGTTCTTGTTGGTAAAGAATGGTGACGAGCAAGGTTCACCTAGCAATTAAAATAAACATGATCTGGTAGTTCTGTAAATGTGCAGTGGTTTAACCATCACAGACTTCATTGTTTTGTCTTTCGTAATTGTTCAGAAGTCTCTTTCTGATCTCTGAGACCATTCAAGCATAGACAAACAAATGAAAGGACTTAGAATTGAAGATCACCACCTAGTTTTCTATTTGACCCCCATTTTTCTGCAATCACAGTAGAATTTTTGTGTTATGGATATTTGCTAATTGAGCCTCAGACTTTGACTTTTGTTACTTTGGTACTTTTCTGCCAAGTGCATTTCAGCAGAGTATTCAGAAAAACACTTGTGGACCTCTAAATGAGTTTCCCTAATGTAATAGCAGCCTAGTTTCAACAATACTTCCATGCAGAAATAAATTATGTCTCACAAAAGGTAGATTAGACCACCCTTTCTAAGATTTGTCTGGGCTACCTATTATGTGACTTCATTCTTTTGCAGATGTGAAACTCATGTTTGGGAAATAGTGTTCTATATTTGTTGCTGTTTCTAATGAAAATGCACAAATCTCAATTCCTCCTGAGTGGCTTTGCCCTTTATATTTAAGAGATTACTTTATTCAGTTTGCTCTGTGTCCACTTCTGAATCAGAGAAAAGGAAGACAAAAGGAAATGATGCCAGGCAAGATCAAACAAATCTGGCTGTTGATGTTTGAAAAACGGGCATCCTCTTGTGAGTAGAGAAAAGCAAAATAAATAGACAAAAGTTACCATTTGCATCTCTCCCTAGCTTAAATCTTGTTAATTGCCAGGTCCTGTTGTTCAGAGTAACTGTGGAAACTCTGTCTCTCAGTAGAGCACAACCACTGCCAATTGTTTTCTTGTCTCTGTTACCTTGGTGAACTTTTTCTTTTACTGCTGTGAGTGTAACTTTCTAAGCCTCTTGAATCCTGCTCAACTGCAAAAGACTCGGAGACAAAAGCTAAAAAGGTGCTGCTGTTAGCGTTGTTTCTCTTGTAGTTGTGTGTTGAACAGAAAGACTTTACCAAAGGGTTACAAAATGGATAAGCAAAATTTTAATATTTTGGGCATTTGTCTGCCTAAAAATCTGAATGAAAAAAATAATGTAAGCTCACCTCTGTAACTGGGGACTGTGAATGTGTAGGTACCACACTGATTGGTCCTGTAACAGCTTATTTTTTAAATAATGTTAATGTATTGCACCAAAGGGTAGGGCTAAATGGATTATTGTAGTGGGGAGATTGTAGGATGAGTCCAGTTTATTTTTCTTTGATAACAATCTGAAACAGGAGGGAAGGTGATTTTTAATGAAATTCTTAGGTGAAACTAAACTGGGACAAAGCACGCTGCTCAGTGAATTTGTCCAGGGTGTGTAAATGGGCCTAAAGGGGTTACAAGATGACATCACTTTTTCTTCTCATCACAAGCTAATGTGAGCTCATTTACCTTGGGAGCAATGCTCTAAAAATGTTCCTAACGTGTTCAGCAGGAGGGTAGAGCTTAGGAACCTGCTGATGCCAAAAAAGATCTCGTGAGGAGGGTAAAAACAAAGTAATCAGGATAATTTTTGTCTGATTAAACACATCACTCTAATTTTAATTGCCTCAGGGAAAGGAGTCATATAAACTTTTCCTTCCTTTTTTTCTTTCTATAGTTTTTTTTCTACTGATCTAATAACTTCGTCTTAAAACCTGCATTGTTTTGATGTCAGATGGCTAAATGGAAAGACAAGATTTAGTTTGTATCAGATATGAAAATTGAATAGTGGTCTAGAAAAGGAGATACGTGAAGTGATTGAAAGATGAATATTCACTGACTTGCTAAATGATGATGAGAAGTCTAATTTCCTGCAGTGTAGTGCAAGCTCAGAAGACTAGAAAAACGTGGAAACTCAGATACATAGGGAAACTTTGTGATGTAACAAAGCATGAAGTGAAATAAGGGGTTGGGGAGAAACAAGTGAAATGCCATTGCCTGGAATGTTTTGTACGAGTAAGCCAGCTGACTTGACACTGAAAGGAACGCTGTGGAGATAATGGCATAGAGTGCTCTGAAACTGTTGCAAAACAGTCTCTTTTATGATTCCTGGGGGACCAAAAATTGTCACTCAGTTTTCAAATTTTGAGTAGGAGGGCATACATGAGCTTTTTCTCAGGGGTCTTCTGAAGTACTTGCAGTCTCTGGATCAATTTGATGAACCACAATGAAGTGGAGGTCACTTACATATCTCCTCTCAGGTGTTCAAGAATAACTACCTTCTCTCCAGGTTGGGGGACATAACTTTACTAGTTTTCCATTTCCAGCTTTGTGAATGAAACCAGGAGTCAGTGAGGAATTTTAAATTGTGTTCTGCTTGCAAAGCCACATCTCCAGTCAGCTCCATTTGGCTCACGGTAGCTGGATGCCTCTTGCTTTGCATTCCAAGATATCCTTCCTTAGGAGGCACTTGTTGTGATGGACTTCAAATACTAGAGAGAGACTTTGGGAGAAACAATTTGAATACAGAAGCTGTATCTTTTGGAGATTCCCAGCACGTCTTCTGATGCCAGATGCAGTCAGCTGTGTTTACCTCTGCTGGAACTTTTGGTGGGATGTGGCTTAAGTTGTAGGTAGGATTTTCAGGAGCCAAGACTGAGTGAAACAAGTCTGCTTGAATTGGTTTGAATCTAATCAAATAGTACATGTATTGGGTGTCAGATGTAGGTAAGTGCTCTGTGACTTAACAACATTGAGATCAAATGATTTGAGGATTCATACTGATTTTTTTTTTAATTGCTAGATGTGTCTTCGTTTAGATGAGTGTGTCATAAATACCCAGCTTCTTGTGTCAGGCTGGGAGGAGGAGAAGAAGGGAGTGAGAGGATTTGTTCTAAAGAGAGTCAATGCTGATGGGGGCCCCAGAAGGCGTAACTGTTTAATTTTTCAGAAACACAATATGAATTCTAGTTACTCAGAATGAAGTATGGTTTTCTGATCTATCTTATTTGGGATCTAATTGCACAATACCAACTTTGCAAATGTTGTCTTGTTGGCTCTTCTCTTGGTAACTGTTTAGAAAAACAACTCCAGGAAAAAAAAAAGGAAAAAAAAATCAGTCTGCTCAGTGTAAAGTTTCCTTATACACTGTACTTTCAGATTCTGTCTGATCAGTACCATTTGCAAGATGTATTGGAACGATCTGGTCAGGTTATGGCTGTGGCAAAAGGCTTGTTTGGGGATGCTCCTCGCACACGAACAGGTAGAACATCTCATCTATATGTGGTAGTACATTTAAGATTATTGCTTTCCATAAATAGTCTTGCTTTGCAAAGTGTTCTTTTTAACTGCTTTCATCTCATCATCTAACATAGTATGATTGATCCTGTTTGTGCTGGACGAAACACAGTTGAGGATATCACCTCCCTTGGCAGGGGAGAGTGACTGATGGCTGGTTATTCCACTGTATTGGTCCACTGTGGAATTTCACATCTTGTACTCTGAAACACCTCGTGCTCACCATTTCACAGCCAAGCTACTGGCCTGTGCAGAGCACCAGTTTGAGCTGCTGCAATGGTTCTGATTCTCGTTGCTGCATGGGCTGACTCTTTGCTCTTGGATATTGTTGAAGATTTATCAGCAATTCCTGAATGAGGCTTTTCCTTTTCAAAAACAACTCCAGGAATCCTTGCGCTGCTGGAAGGCAGGATTGGCTGTCTGCATGCGAAATCTTAAACCTAGGAGGTTTTTCTCTGTAGGCTGCCATTCTCTTTTGTTCCCAGTGACTGTTTGATCCTGCAAGCTGCTTTTGCACAAGTGTATTTATGCAGGTGGGAAGGACAAAAGCTGGGTATGTGGCCCAGTGTATTAAATTAACCCTTTGGTTGGTCTTTGGTTGTTGTTTAAAATGACATCCCTGTGAGCCTTTTTTTTGTGAAGTACAGGAGCTTTATTTTCAGTACAAAGTGCTGGAACACAAGTACAGACCAAGCCCTCTTGTGTTCTTCCCTGTGTTGTCTAATTCCTCTAGGTTTCCCTAATGTAACAATGGCTCCTAACTGTGACCTAGAATCATCTCAAGGACCCATTGTACAAAAAAGTCATCCTCCCAGTCAGCTTTCCGTCCTTAGTGAATCTGTCATGGATTCCCAGGTAATGTATGTTTTGTTCCATGCATGTCCTGTGGCTTTTTTTGTTTGCACAAAATAAGAATATTTGAAGATAAGAGTTTCCAAGCAGAACTAAACTGGTTTTTATTGATAAAGTTCATAGAAGACAAGGTTAAACAGAGGTGAGTTTGTTTTGTGAGACTCTGGGAATTGTGATTTTTTTTTTTTTTGATTTCTTAACCTTCAGATATGAGAAACAAACATCGTTATGTGTTGTAGAAGCTCTCTCACATTAGCATGCACTCCCTTTTAAATTCTGGAATTCTCAGGAAGAGTACAATGTAATTACAGTCTAAGAGAAGAACTTTTGTATCACTTAACTAATTGCTACATTTCAGAATATGTCTCTGATTTACCAGTTATGTCTGCGTATATGGGGACACAGCCATTTGTACCCCAGTTCACTGCACAGCCTTGATGAATCCTACAAATTTAACTTTTACTATTTTGCATTATTTTGCATTTATTCACATTTGTTGTAAATAATTTAAAAATTGTTTAAAATTTAATTTAGTTTGCCTTTGTGTTCTGTTTTCTTTTAATAACGTGTTGTACCAGGAATGCTCACTGGGGTTTGAGAACAGGCATATGATGCTCCCAGAAAACTTCCCACTGATGAAGACCAAACAGGCTGTTGGGAGCAAAAGTGATGGTGTCATATTCCCATGGTTCTCTAGTCCTGTTTCCTACTGACTCACACAAATGTCTGCAATTTGAGCTGTAGTACTTCTGTGTTAAGTATTTTGGTGTGGCATTTGTTTTTCAGTATTTTTTAATATGAGGAGCTAACTGCAGCATCTTTGTAAGCTGTGTCACTGGATGCATGCTGCAGGATAAGCTGAAATTTTTAAAAGAAACATGTACTGATTGTCTGCCAAGCTTCTGTGAGTTCTTCTTACTTGCCTCTGACAATCATAGTTAAAGGCTCACCGGTGAAACCTACCCAGAAGCTGATAAACCTGGTAGTCTGAGGAATCCTAATTCCAAATTTGTTTGCTTGGATTTAGCTATAAATGTAGTACATAGGATTGTATTTTGTTCTGGTTGCATTTTACACATAGACTATGAATGTAATTTTGCAGGTCTCATTATGAGGTTGTTTACCTTGTAAGGACTGACTTTCAAATGACTGAAATTCTACAAATGCTATGATTTAGGTTGCTTTTCTGTATTTTGCCTCCTGTATCTGTGTTTTGGTACAGCCTTAACAGCTTTTATTTTATCCTGTAGTTTGCATGGGTTTTCATATTTAAGTAATGCAAAGAAAAGATTGGATATTGAATTGGTCACTTGCTATGTTATTTTCAGAGATAATTGTCAGTGTCAGTATTTCTTAGGTACTAAAGTCCCCCAGAACTTCTCAAAAAGGTGTGGGGATTTGGGTTTTCTTTCTGTGTGGTATTTTTATTTTAAGTATGTTTTGGAGGGGAAGACTAAAACAAATGTTTTTGATTTTTTTCTTGAAACACTTCCTTAAACTGGTCTCTAAGATCTTATGAAGTCTCTTTTGTTTTCTTTGTTGTCTCTTGAAAAGGCTCTTAATGAAGAGGAGGAGGAAGCATTATCAGATGATGGCCCCTGTGACATTTTGGGTTTCAAATCCAGCATCAGTTCTGACAGGTCAGTATAAATACATCCATTCAGGTTTCCACCTGCTTTACCCTGGAAATAGGTGGAATTAAAAGGGTGTTGAATGGGTACAGTTAAGTTAATTCTTCTGTTTCCCTTTGCCCTCCTTTCCTGATCTCAGTATTTCAGGGAAAGGCCTTGTTGTAACATTGAGACTGGGAATGAAAGTGAGCAGGGAACTCACCTGAGCAGTTGCAGATAGTTTTAGAAGCTCTGTCGAGACAGGTAATCTGGAATCATGCAGTTGTCCTGTTACAGTTCACTGTTATGCTTGTTTTGAATGCAGGCTACTTCGGTTGTTGAGAGAAGAAAATTCCTTGGTGAATTCTCAGCTGTGGGCTGATAAGGATGTGAGAAAAAACACCTTATCACAGGAATCAAATGTGCCTTTGACTCCAACAACTGTTTCTCCTTCACTGGATCAGTCAGGTGGGATTTGCTAAATCACAGCAATCACAGGTTGTTAAGCTCTTCACAGGATCCTTTCTGGAATTCCTTTTCTGGGTGGGAGTGAGACAGAAATGTGTACTAATTTGGCTCAGATGAATTTCCAGACTAAAAAGCTAGCTCTTATCATAAAATTACTCTAGAACGTATTACTATTAAGAACATGCCTGAAATATTTCGCATGTGCATTTTTTTGTTTTGTGTTTAAATCAGCCCTCAATGCTACCGGTGTAATCAAGAGAACCCATTCAAGACTTCAGAATGAAGATGAAGAAGAGTCTATAGATTCCATTGACACTGTGAGACAAGTGCTGAATCCAAACTCAAGGAAACAGAAGCATATTGCAGCAAAGAGTTTAGTACTTTTAAAAATAATCTACCCTTTGTCCAAGGTCCTTAATGTCATAAGAAAATGTGGGTTTGAAGGGATTTTTGGAAGTCATTGCAGGGCTAAAGCCAAAGTTTGATGAGGGGCTCCTTGAGTCTTGAGCATATGTAAGGATGGATGTTCCACAGCTCCTTGCCTAGTGTATTTCCCCTGTGTTCTGCACGTTCATCAGCAAAGCCAAGTCCGTAGGAATATGGGAACCATAAATATGCCCCTTTGATGCCGCCCATTACCTTGCTGGTCATGGAGTTCTCTCCTGTTCGGGGCTTTTCTAGTTCTGATACAGTTTAAAATGCATTTCAATCCCTAGATCCTACACACATTTGTATGAGGGGACTGAGATCAGATACAAGCTGTGACATGAAAGGATTGTTGTAAGAGAGTTGCTTACTAAATATGAGAAAGCAGCTGATGGTTTTCATTAGCAAACTATTTTCATACATTTAACTGGAAAGGAGAAAAGTACAAACAGGTGTATCCAAGATAAAAGCATGAAGCAGTCATATGTGAGAGGTACTACTGTGGCAGCAGAAATTGTGGTTTTTGAGGATCTGAAAATAGCTGGAATGACTGGGGGACATTCTTTAATGGTCTGTTTCATCTCAGGCAAGAGAGGGAATTTCCTTTGATTTACTTCAATAAACAAAGCAATTTCAATGGTACTGCAAAGATCTCTATACACATTGAAATTCCAGTGACCCTTTTTTTCTTCCTCTTCAGTGAAAAGAAAGCAAGCTGCACAGAACTCTGCAAGACAGAAGAGAGGTGATTCTCCAGCTAATTTAATCCAGACTGACCTTCAGAGAGACAACAAACCCAGTCTAGATGTTCTCAACCACATGATCCATGAAGTGGAGCATGAACTGGAGGAATATGAGCGATGCACAGGTCGTGAAGTCCAAAAAAGAGAGAGAAGTGAAGGCCTCTCTGGGTTTACACTGTCACTGGTGAACGCTCTCTGTCGTTTGATGCGCTACCTCAAAGAGGTGAGACTTAGAACTGCTCCTGGGAGTGAATGAAGAAGGGTGTAAAGTTACTTTACAGATGTGAACTTCGGTCTTTTCTGGCTTCCAATCATTTTGCAATGAACTCTGATTATCATTGCTTATTGCTTGGCTTGCAGGCAATTAGGAGTTAAAAGTTTTCCCAACTTTTTGTTGGGAACTGCTTTCTAAGGAGTTGGTATCCCTAGTGAAAATGGAGGAGCTGACCGCAGTGAAAGTCTCTGTGTCTAAGATCAGAAAATACCAGTTGAAATAATTTTAAATTTGTTATTTACATATGCTCGGAGTTTTAGCAGGGTATTAACTACAGCATTGTTTACAAAATAATTTTCTTCCTTTGTCTCACGAAGGTGATGGTATTGTCACCGGAGCAGTGGACCCAAATCTCCTGTTTTCCTTGAGGGATTCCTTAGCCCTCTTTTTCTATCCATAACAGCAACTTTACCTGGAGCAAGAATGACCTGAACTGCTCACTGTAACAGTGCACACCTGGGAATTAATGGAATTCCATAAAGAAGACCACCTGTGTGCCATGTAGAAGGTTTTTTTTAAAAAAGAAAAGGAAAAAAAAGTGTGTTCTATTTCATCTGTATCCCAGAGCTGTCAAGAGGCAGCAGTGCCTCCCAGATTCATTTGGTCAATGTGACATTTTAAACCAGATTATCACAGTTCCTGCACTCTTAATAGGTGCAGCAGAGTATATTATCTAAATCCTAATGCTCTCTTTCATAGCAAAGGTAATAGATCTCTAATGAATGTGGAACTGTCTTATTTTGGCTCCTTTTCAGAGTGTATAATAAGTGAAAGGAGGAAACCCATCTTATTTTAAAATTCCATTTTTTTTCTTACCAGATGTATAATAACTTAATCCTTGTATTACTCTGTATTTAATCTGTATGAAAGAATTTACTTTGATTAAGTCCTGGAAGCAAACAGTAAATAATCAATCCAAGAGAGAAAAGCAACTACCATCAGAAGATGGACTTCAACTGAGAAAGTCTTACGATTTAAAGCAAGTTAGTAATGCTTGGTCTTGGTTAAAATTGTAATACCAAAGCAGGGAATTAAAATTGGTTCTTTTGCAGTTATAAGGAAGGGTCTTAGAATTTCAGTAGAATGTTTATTAGGAATACATCAATTTAATAGCATCAAATTTTTGTTGTAGATATAATGGCAGTTATAATCCTATTTAGATTGTCTTTAATTTGTTTTCTACAGAAATGAGAGTTATTCCAGAGCCTCAGACTTCTTCCAAAGCTGCTCCCATATTTTTTCTTGTGTTACCATTCCATCCTTCCAGAAGTTGATTATTGCTTGCAGAATTGTCTGCAACACTCATAAATTTACTACCTAAATTCTTAAGTAGCAATATGAAGAAGTCACTCAAGCTGCATAATGTGGTTCATTGTATTCAGGCTTGCTTGAGATAGACGACGCTCATAATCTAAAGTGACTTTTCTCCTTTTTAGGGAGGTTTAATTGCAACTAGAATTTGAGAATTTGCTGAGAAGCAGCACAGCTCGTCTTGAGTATTTCCTAAAACCTGATCCCTGTGATGCTGGACATAAATCAAGCACTTCTGTGCACCATCTGTCTTGCCTAGCCAGCAGAGTTAGCAGAATTCCAGTGCCTGAATTATTACTGGCATTGCCTTTTAAGAAAATGACTTTGCAGTGGATATTTTAAAAGCCCTGATTTTAGTTAGACAGTCAGTCTTCATGAGGTTTCAAAGATCTTAGAGAGATTCTCTTTTGCTTCTTCCAGTTTTGCTGCAGAAAAGCAGAAGGATTGCAATAAAGGATGTTGTTTAATTTATTCTCAAAATTGTATCTAAAAAGTAGGAAGAGAAACTTGAAATCAGAAATCTTTCATGGAAGTGTTTTTATTAAGTGATTTAAAAACCAACACCTATAAGAAGGAAATAGTGAATACAGAAGAGGCTAGAGAAAAGGAAAAAAAGAAACTTCTGAAATGTTTGCAAAACCATACAAAAATCTTAAAGGGAAATCTTAAAGGATAAATCTGACTTGGTTTCTAAACTAATTTTCATATCACCTTCCAAATTTAGAATGAATCATTCCCTCCCCATCCCCATTCTGCTAAGAATGCTGTTTCTTTGCCAGGCCACATGGCAAAAAGAGTATGGGCATATTCCCTGAATCTGTGCTGCTCTGTTTTCCCTCTCTGCTGCACGTTCTGGAGCAGTGTTAAAGCTCATATGATTAGAGCTACACCTTGCAGTGGGGCTGGGATAAAGGTACTTTTTTCAGGGTATACCAGGTCCAGATCCTACCTGGGGGTAAGAATGGATGTTAACCCTGATGTTTTCCCTGTGCATAAATGTAAGACAGCTGCTTGGAAGCTTTCCTCCAAGACTAGGTAGAGTGCTGTGTAGGATTAGCAGATACAGTAGATCATCCAGATGATCTAATGCATCAGGAGGCTTCATCACTGACACCAGGTAGAAGTGCTTATTTTTTGCTGCCTTTGGTTTCTGAAAAAGACAGGACCATGTAAAGGGTTTTTTTAATCCATTTTCTGAGCCAGCATGCTTCACTTGGATCAATACAAAAAACCCTGTTTTCTCTAGCTGGAAGAGAAATAGAAAATGGATGCCTTGTCTCTCGTATACTTAAGGGAGGTGTGTCTAGTGGCAGAGTCTGTGAGTTAGTCTCAAAAATATTTACTCATTCATTTCAGCAGAGCTGTTTTGTTATAACCCTTTTGAAACCCTCTAGAACTTTTTCTCTCTGATGGAAGACGTTAGAAAGCAAGTACTTTCTTCTTTACTTAGTCAAATTTATCTTCATTAATGAATTAGGGAAACTGAAGATTAGGCACAAGTAGCACAGGATACTGACAAGCATCAGTACACCTGGAATTATTTGATTCCTGCAGGAAGATTCAGTGACTTAAACTGTATCAGTGGAGAGAGAAAATGCTTGTAGATACATCCTGTAAAAGTTGTAAAGGCAGAAGAACAAGGATGTCTGGGATTCCCTGCAGTGTCCTCGGGTAACAAAGAAAAAACAGTAAGCTCTGTGATGGTTCTCAGGCCCTGACAATTGGATTTTTGTCATGAACATAATGAAGTCAATTTAGCAATAGTGGGAAGAGCTGTTACATTATGATGTCATAATGACTCATTCCTGTTTTCACATATGAGTCTGTATTGGTTTATAGTAGGTTTATTTATTTTATTGATTTATACTCTTTAGACTGAAATGCAGCTGCATGAGAAAGAGATGATGAGGCAGCAGCAGGAGGAGATGTTGAATGAACACAGAGAACTGATTGATGCTCTGACTGCAGAAGTACTTCAAGTAAGGGAAGAAAACATCACTATGCAGGTACTGAGCCCCCCTTGCTCCTTATCCATCAGGATGACCTGTTAGAATTCTGAGCTCTGTTGCAAATATGGGCTGAGATGCATTGTCTCATGTTCTGGAGATTTTAACAACAAGCAGAAAGAAAATGAGAAAATTGAATGAGGAGCCTGAGAGTTACAGTAGCAGGTATGGGTATGGAATGCTTGGAAAGTCGTTAGTTTATCTTTATTTAACTTCAAAGCCTGAGGAAGTGCTGGTTCTGTGAAACTGAGCTGAGCTTTATCCATCTAAAAGTTTAGGCATCTTCCTTCATACTTCTATACTGTTAACACCACTGGAGCAATGAGTAGTTGTAATACCACATTTTCCTTTTCTCAGTTTGCAGTGCAGGTAGATTTGATCAATGGCTACATTTGAGAATTGAGTGATTAAGAAACCTTAGAAAGCAAGTGATGACATGAGTAAGAAAAGGGAAAACAAATAATTTATAAATGAGAAACATGGAGTCAATAATACTTAATCCTCGCTGGAATCCTACAGACTCACGCAGTAGTATTAAGAGGCCAAATTTCTGCTCAGGGATGCTTGTAGTATATGATTTTCTAATTTATGTTGGTAGAACACAGATTTCTGTAATTTTGTGTATGGTTTTTTTTTTCCCTCCTTTAGAAGAAGCTTCAGCAATACATGACAGTAACAGATGAAAAGCTGATGTGTCTCACCCAAGCATTTAAAGGCCTCCCTTTGGTAGAACCTGAAAGAGAACAAAGTCCAAAACATTTTGGAATTGCAAGCAAGGGTCCAGCAAACAGCCAAGGTGTGTCCATGTTTGTGTGAAGGATGAAAGAGGAGTTGTGGCTAGTTTATCCCTGTAGTGGAAAATCTGGTGTTTAATAGATGTCTGCTTGCACAAGTACCTCTTGTATGAGCGTGAATGTCACTTCTGTAAATTCACATGCCATGGGTTCTGCTAGGGGCACAAGCAAAGGAGGAGAATAGCCTTCCCCCTCATTAAGATGGCTTCCAAAGTCAGTTTCATTCTGAGGGTCCCAGAAAACTCCCAGAAACCCAAAGAAATCAAAGCCAACAGAATCAGGATCTCAGCTTCCTGTTGCTGAGCAGCCTGACAGTCTGAGATTGGGTCTTCCATAAGACACTGGAGGTCGCTGCTGGCCAAACCAGCAGCAGCTGAGGCCCGGAAAGCAGCCAGTCAGAGAGGTGTGTTACTTGGTGTTTGTGACTTTGTGAGAGGGGAGTGACCAGCTGAGTGATGTGGGACATGCAGACAGGCTAAGCTAAGCCAGTAGCATTGGTGGCCAAACTACCCAAACGTGATTTACCTTGGACTGTTAACCACCTTTCACCAGAGTTTTCTCCCAGCTGTTTTTCCTGGTTGGTGGTTTAAATGCATTGCTTTTGCTCTCAAGGTCAGTAACTTCTTGTGAATCCCAAGATTTCTCAGAGTTATTTGTATTCCATAGTTAAATGTTGGTTTTGTGAATGTTTCTGTAGCTAAAAGCTTTCTTCCTGGAAGAATTTTCTTCCTGGGAAGAAGCACATACCAGATCCTTTTTTTTGTGCTTGACTGAGGCCTTGTAAACAAAAAGAAATCACCCCCCAAAATATAAAATCCAAACAGTCAGAAAAGCACCTCTCAAAAAAACCCCAGTGTAACACCCAAACCTTCACATTCAACAATTCTGCAGCACTAGAATTTTCAAATCTTCTTTCCTTACTTTCCTTAGTTAAATAAAGAAGAATAACTTTTTTTTTTTTACTGAAGAGATATCTCATTTGAATTAAATGATAAGAAGATCAGCAGAGCTCCAAAAAGCCTTGAATTGTTTTCTACACCATTGTTGCCATCAAATTTATGATACGGGGCATTAGGACAAGTGCATAAGTCTGATTTTTCTCAAGAGAATGTTACGAAATGCAGCTCAAATACCTGTTCAAGTCACATATCTGTAAGTTTTGTGCATGAGCTACAAACAGAGCTCATGCTACTATCCTGAAATTTTGAGGCTATATGTAAGTGTTCTACTTGCTCTTATGGCCAGTAAAGATTTATAATATGCTCGAGTGAAAGAATTCTGTACCTGGGGATCAGAAGAAAGGTAGGAGTGCGTGTGGAACATTGTCTACTCTAGTCTGTCTTTTCAGATACCTGAACATAAGAGTTGTTATTGAGATATTTCCTATTTCACTATAACTAATTTTTGTTCCTTTTTTTTTTTTTTTTTTTGTTCATTTGTTTAACTTTTATCCCTGCTTTGTCTTTTTCTTTAGAAAAACCTGATTTGACCTATTCTGAGCCCAGGACTGATGCAGACAATAGGGAAAATATGCTGAAATTCCCACAGGAAGAACTGCCTTTCAC
>VXBT01005392.1:327386-496003 GCA_013400235.1 Oriolus oriolus | reverse complement strand
GGGTCACAGCCTACTCTCAGGCATCCACTGGCTCCAGTGCAGGCCATTCCACGGGCTGCAGGTGGATCTCTGTATCCCTGTGGACCTCANGCCATTCCACGGGCTGCAGGTGGATCTCTGTATCCCTGTGGACCTCAGTGGGGTGCAGGGGGATCTCTGTATCCCCACGGACCTCCACGGACTGCAGGGTCAGAGCTGCTTCACCACAGTCTTCACCATGGTCTGCAGGCTAAAATCAGCACTGGTGCCTGGAGCACTTTCTCCCTCTCCTTCTCCACTGACCTTGGTGTCTGTAGCATTGTTCCTCTCACATGTTCACACCCCACTCTTCTCTGGCCACAATTACACCTGCACAGTAACTTTTTTTTTCCCTTCCTAAATATGTTTTCACAAAGGTGTTACCACCATTTCTGACTGACTTAGTCTTTGCCAGCAGTGGGTCCATCCTGGAGCCGGCTGGCACTGGCTCTGCCAGACACGGAAGAAGCTTCTGGCAGCTTCTCACAGAAGCCACCCCTGTAGCAGCCCTGCTACAGAAACCTGCCCATGCAAACACAATCGAACATCTTTTGGTTCTGTTCTACCAGACGCATATGTGTGTATATATATATATATATATATATATATGTGCATCCACCACTGCCATATCTCTGTTCTTAATGGAGATAACTTAAATGCCTTTAGAAGTTCCTGCCTGTCTCTCCTACCTACAAAAATACAGCTGACAACTTAGGCAAAATGACTAATTTAAATGGATTAGATATAGATCAGCTGAAGCATAGAGCTCACTTCTGACAGGATGAGAAAAAGATGTCTTTTTGAACATATGCTGCTGTGCATTTGAATCATTCCTAACTGCTTCAGGCCCAAAGTCAATACTTCCACAGACAGTAAGGACCTCTGCTGATCTCAGTGTTTTTTGAACCAGTGATTTTTACTATGTAAAATGACAATAATTGCGGATTCAGTTGCTGTGTAGAAGTTGTTTATCACTGCTGCAACATTACTCTGAATTTTCACCAACCTTTCCTGTAGTGACTTAGATTGGGAAGAATCTAGTTTAAAGCATTCAAGAGCCTATTTTTAAGTACAAGATACCAGGATCAAGGTCTTGAATTATTTTTTCCATTGACCTTCCTAAAGAGAACTCAATTAATTCAGACTATCAAATTCAAATATTAATGCACTGAGTTTAGTTTGGCCTGAAGAATAAAAAGAATTATTCTCCAAGATGTCACGATAGATTAGCAATAACTTTTAATGAATAATTTATTTGATTAATTTTGTCCTGTTCTCTGATCATGAAGGCCTCATACTCTTCTCAAAGGTAACAATCAAGCATGAGCTACAGAAAATTCATAATATATTTTCTGTTGTGTTCTGAAAGATTTATGACTGATTTGATATTTTAGTATTTCTGTTCTGAACAAATTTTGGCTAGAAATTTACATTATATTTTATGAGTGAAGGAAATAGCTTGTGAAAAATTTAAAATTGCAGTGTTTCATTTTCTGGAAATACTATGTAACACTGGTATACAATTCACAAATTGCATTACACTTGTTTGCAGTTCAGTTGTGGCAATAGGTCAAAATGAGAAATATCTAGTTAGAAAAATGTTTCTGGCTTTGTTTTTTTTTTTTTTTTTTAAGAAACTGAATAATTACTACAAATACCATTATGTCTCCAATTATTAACAATATGAAATAAAAGTGATAATGGCAAGCAATTACCTGGCTCCTATAACATAAAATGACCTGTTTCCTTTCATTCTTCCAAAGAATATGGAGACTTTTGTTTCCCAGGGTAATCAGAAAAAGTAGTAGTCATAATCAGGCTTCTGGAAACTATTTCATCTTGGAAGCTTAGCAATAAATTGTATTTTAAAATGAGCAGTATTCAATGGCAATATCAAAAACAACTCTTATTCTACCCATGCCATTGTACAGAGAACTTCATAGAAGACTAAATTTCATGTAGAATATTCACAGGTTTCTTTGGTTTCTAATTTTTCTGCAGTCTTTGAGAACTCAACTGCACACCAAAAAATGCCAGCACAATTGGAATCAATATCCAGCAAGTGCTGATTTTCAGTAGGAACTTACTGGCAAATTTCTGGACATTTAAATAAAATCTCAGAGTCTTAATAAAAGATGTCAAACGGAAGATGCCATGATCACAATGTGCAGGACTTTCTTGCAATAAATAAATAAATAAATAAATAAATAACAAATGTGCATCATGGCTTTCAAAAAAATTGTAAATATTTTGACAATGTTTTAATAGAGTGCTTTATTTTATGAATAAACATGTTCAGATTTTCTCGCTGTTCTCAAAATGCAGCACTCTGGAAAACTGACAACATTTAATATATCTGAAAATGCAACAGAAAAAAATATTTCTTTTAACTCTCTGTGCTATTTACTTGTGCTATTCAATTATAATCAATGGCATATATACTGCCAACACTCTAATACACTGAGTACAAACTCACACTCATATAGGGACACAAACTCTCTATTTTGTGTAGTTGTTGAGTTGCTCTTTCCACATTTCAAATTGAATTATACCTCTTTAAATTTAAAATTAATTCCGTGGGTAAATCCCTCCATGACACCTATTTTTCAAGAGCAGGAAGGTCACATTCCAAGGACATAGAGTAATTACTTCTTGCTACACCATGGCAATCTGGCAGGCAGTCAAAACTCAGTTCTTTAATCTGCACTAATTTTTAGGGTTTCTTTTAGGTCCCTGAAATCTGTGATACATATGGAATTGGACAACATTTATTTTAATATTTTAATGGTCACTAGAATTTACCAACATAAATACATACAGGCTCATATGCATATGCATACATTACTACACATAAATATACACCCATGTATACACTAACATATTTTGCATAATTTTTTCTTCTAAAGATTTTAGCTGTTTTCAGATTAAGGCATGTTTTGCTGAGAAAGTCAAGACCCCTCTGAAGCTGAATCTGAAAATTCCTGCACATGCAGGAAAAGCAACAAGGACTTCTAGAGGTCTATCGACAGCAAATGAGAAAGTGTGGGCCTGCTGCCGAATGGAAATGAGTACCTGGTGACACAGGACATGGAAAAGGCTGAGGTGTTCAACACCTTCCTCACCTTGACAAGGTGATCTTGGCAAGACCAGCCTTCATTAATCTCTGCCCTGAGACCTATTGGAACGAGGAAGATTAAAGGTTGGTGGAGAAGGATCAAGATAGGGAACATTTAAACTGAATGGACATAGACAATCTCTGTCTGGATGGGATGCAGCCATGAGTGCAGAGGGAGCTGGCTGCCACCATTCAAAACCTCTCTCAAATATCTTTTTAAGGTCAGGGCAAGATAGGGGGTTTCTGAGGCCTGGAAGAAAGCAAATGTCATTTCTATCTTCAAGAAATGCAAGAAGGAGGACCCAGGGAACTGCCAGTCTAACCTCAGTCTCTGGGCAGGTGATTAAGCAAATAATCTTGAAAGCCATTTCTAAACATAGGAAGAACAAGAAGGTGACTGGGTGTAGCTAGCATAGATTTATGGAGGGGAAAGCATGCTTGATCAAACCAATAACTTTCTACAGTGAAAAAACTAGATCTCTGGATGAAGGAAGATGTATTTTATCTTGACTTCAGAAAAGACATGACCTGGATAATGGGATAGAGTGTGCCCTTAGCAAATTTGCAGATTATACAAAGCAAAGAGGAATGTCTGGTACACCAGATGGTTATGCTGCCAGTCCAGAGGTACTTCAACAGGATGAAGAAATGGACTAACAGGAACCTCATGGAGTTCAACAAAGGGAAATAAAGTCCTATATATATGGGGAGGAATAACCCCACGCAGCAGTATGGGCTGGGGCTGACTGGCCAGAAGCTTTGCAGACAAGGACCTGATGGACAAGAAGTTGAATAAGAACCAGCAGTGTGCCATTGCAGCAAAAAACCCCCAACAGCTTCTCAGGGCATTACGATGAGTGCTGCCAGCAAGTTGAGAGAAAATGATCTTGCCCTCTGCTCAGCCCTGGTGAGTCCACACCTGGAGTTGTGTGTCCAGTTCTGATCACCCAGTACAAGAGGAACAAGCAAACACCAGAGGGAGTCCAGCAAATAGCCACAAAGATGATTAAGGGACTGAGCATCTGTCATATGATGAGGAGAGGCTGAGAGACTCAGGACTGCTTCATGGGAGAAAGAAGGTTCGAGGTGATGCTCTCAGTGTGGACTTGATGGGAGTAAAGAAGACTGAGACAAACACTTTTCAGTGATGTCAGTTGTAGAAAAAGAGGCAAAGAACACAAACTGATAATTTTTATTTAAATAGTAGAAAAAACTTCTTCTGTAAGGGTGATTGGTAGAAGTTGCCCAGAGAGGTTGAGGAAACTCCACCCTTGACATTATTCAAAGCCCAGCTGGACTCCATCCTTGGCAACTTGCTCTTGTCGACTTTGTTTTGAAGCAGAGGGGTTGGACTAGAGGATCTTTAGAGACTCTGTCCAACCTCAGCCTTTCTGCAATTCTGCAATACATTGAAGCCATCAGTAATTTAATGCAGGGAATTGCTGCCACCACCAGAGGTGTAGTTTCTCTGGCTTGGTATTTTTGCCAGGAACCTTACATCTTGAAACAGAGTACCTAGCACATGCATACATACATATATGCACAGTAACGTGTATTTTTTTTTCTGTGTGTCAATGTGAGCAATCATCTGAATAAAATCTAACAATATTTCTTGTATAAAGGTTTTTAAAAGTTAGTGTTCTTCCTGACCTAGGACTATCAGGACTTTAAAAAGTGGTTAAAAACATCAAGGTAATCCACAACAGAAATCATTCACAATTTCATTTTGAAAGGACTTTTAAATATTTTCTGCATCTCTGAATTTTTGCAATTTTCTCAAAGCTTGCACAATAATCATTCCTTATTTCATTATAACTCAAGGCTATTTTTTCTCCTTGTTGATCAAATATCCCCTGATCTAAAGCAGCAATCCTAAATAGCATTTTTAAACCTAATTATATTATTTTAATGGGCTTGGATATATAGATGCTTCAGTAATTTAGTGTAATTTGCTCAGCTTGGTTAGGAAAAAAGACGAGGAAACAAAGCTTACTTTTCAATTTCATTATGCTGCCTTGAGAAGAAACAATAAAGAACGATCAAATTTATGTACAGTCTTGTTACAACTGAATATGTTAATTACTTTTCTTCAAAACAACTTGATGTTACTAGGAAACAGTGACAAAGGCCACAGGTGGTAATGAAAGAAGGATGCCTTATCAGAAGTGACTAATACTGCTTGAGTTGCCAAAGTAACCAGATTGTCTCCTAAAAATGTATACTTTGACATTCGCTTATCAATGCTACTGAAATACAGCTCTTATCATGACCGCATAGCAAATTTCATTTCCATATAAGTGATGAATATGCAGATTCTTCCATTATTTGAACATCTCATTTATTTCTTTTTCATGCACAGAAGAAAAGAAATGCTTCTTGTGGGTAGATTTCACCCCCTGAAAGGGATAGGCAGTGGCTTCCCTGATTTGTCTTTTGAACAGTTTTGCTTTTGGGTTTTGGGTGATTATGCAGTAGTTTTGCTTTGGATTGAGGGGTTTCTCTCAGTTTCTCTTTCCTTTACCGATTTCTTTTTGCTGTATTTTCATACATCTCATTGCCTCTTTTAGCCACATACTGCTACCTAGATATGAGAGAATATCGTGAATGTGCTGTTTCACAGAGAATCAAAGACTTTGGTTTCCTGTTTGTCTTATATCTGCATTGCCATAAAATCTCAGAAAACTGGTTGGATCTGAGTCACCACAGTCTTTGTTATACCTTTAGTTGCCATTTTCATCTCTGCAGTAAAGACAAATGCACACTTTTCTTAGCCTTGTCCGACAATATTACAGCAATTTATGCATGTTCTGTATGTTATCACATCGACATGACTGCACACAGGGCTCTAAAAAGGGAAAATGCCTTTTTGTGGGTCCCTTAAAGCAAAACCAGGCTACAAGAAATGCCCTGGCAGCAGTATGGCACTGTTGATGTTGATTTTATTTTTTCATTGACTCATAATGTATGTGCAGCTGGTCAGTAGATCCCTGACCAGGAAGTTCTGTTCTTGGCACACATGTAAATGACTACCAATTGAAAAAGCAGAAAATCAAATCCTACTTCCTTTGTTGATACAAAACAGAAGTATGACTTTCTCATCTTTGGAAATCGGCCATGAAAAATGTCTGTATAATTTTCAGCAACACAGGCATACAATATCATCTTGGGAATAAGTGACTTCCAAAACTTCAGAGCAGGAAATCAAAATGTTTCTCAGCTCTTGAATACTGCATGTTGTTCTCAGTACAAGGTATGATCTCACCAGAAATTCAGCCAATGAGTTATGGAGTTCACCCATAAAAACAGCTGAAATTCCAGGTAAGGCTTTTCTGTTAAATAAATAAATATTTTTCACTCAGTGCAGTACTGATTGTCTAAAGGGGTAAGTTTTAGCTCCTCTAATTTCAGACATCGAAAAGTTAAATGTTCACATTTCAGCGTTTGGATACATACAACAATGAAGAAAACTAGACTTCACCAGAAGGAAATTTGTTCAACCCCCACAGATATCTATTTCAGGATGAGATTAATTACCCTCTGGAAATACCTCTTCCTTGACTGTAAAGGGAAGTTTGTTGTTCAAGATTGGACACTAAAGTTATAATTACTTAAATTATGGTGCAAAGTTATTCATGGTGACTGCAAGATACAAGACTGTTCAAACAACTGGCACTTGATGTAAATGTAAAAGCATCAAGTTGAAACTGAAACAGTCTATAGTATGTGGCTATCACAGAAAGTAAACATTAATCTTGAGAGAAATTGTATTATATATTTAAAAGTTTGAGAGCAATTTAAATTATAAATGTCTGAAACAGCGAGCCTGTTGTACAAAAACCTTGTATCAGTATCATCCAACCTTCAAAAGCAGTATCAAAATGTTAAAAAATAGATATATTTTCCCCTAAGAAGTCTGTCAATTTTTGAAGACTTTAGTCTGAGTATGATCTGCAAGCCTTATTGCTTCATGACCACTTTGATATAGTCCTACTGAATGCAGAGTCAATGGACCTACTTAGAGAACACATGACTCCTCAGTATCTCAGTGTGGCCAAGCCCAGTTTTCCTCAGTCATTGTTTTTTCATTCAGCTCAGAAAGGTTAGTCGAAGGCTGAAATTGAACTTCCAGGTCAGCCCCCATCTTCATGAAAAATTGTGAGCAGACTGAAGGTGCAGCAGAAAACTGGACTAGGTAGGATTCTAGATCTCCCTGTGCTGACGTACTAGAAGTACTGAATATTGAATCAAGCGTTAGCAAAGATCTCAGGCTTCCCATTCATCCCATCCCATGCAACAATATTACTAATTTTTGGAAAGAAACAAATGAAAACAGACTGAATAACTACAATTTATTCTTCTGGAATGCCTTCTCTAAATGCCCCTTCAAATGCTACGTGCTATATAAAAGCCAAGATATTTATTTAATTACTTTCATTATAGCTCAGATCCAATTAGAGCTATTTTCACAGAAGGTTAAATACAATCTTATAAGCTTTAATATTCTTCTTGAATACTTAATTCTAATGTTTTACACTTTAGGTACTGGTCAGAATGCACCAGAATCCAGAATATTTTTGATTCCTATAAAGTCCTACATTTTGTCCTATCTGAAAATCCTGACTGTGACTCACAATAGGGTCCCAAGTGAGCCCCTTAAATCAGCAAAACCGATTAGGTTGGAAGCATTAGCCTACTGAAATAATTCAGAAAAGCTATTCTACCTGACACTGAGGGAACTTTGTTACCCAAAACTTGTCTCAAGGGATTTAATCCCTTTCATGGGCAGGCAAATTTTCACTTACAGTGCTTGCAAATAATGGATCACTGGAAAGTTTATGTTTAATAGGAATTATAGACTTTAAAATCAACAGGTTATAAAACCACTACATCAACACTTCTGATTCAGAACAAAAATCTATGCAAAATGTAAATATAAACCTGTATGCATAAAATGGTCTGGGGATAATATGTCTGCCTTCTCTGAGCTATTACACAATGTCCAATGTTAACGGCTAAAGCATTAAGTTTGCATCTCAATTTAAGTACTTACTGAAAAGGAGTTTTATAATACTAGAATAGATGAAAGATAACAGGACTGGGATTACACAAGAAATAGATGCAGACTACTAGAGTCAGTATTATGAAAATTTCTTATTCAGTTCCTTTTTATTGTTGCTGCTGTGCGTAACACTGCAAGTGAAGAATATTAATATTTTAAAGGGAATAAGCAACAAAGCAGATTCTGGCTGAATAGTACTAATCTTTCACTGCAAGACCTCATGTTTAACCAGACTACATGTGTACTGTGCATACGAGCCTTACAACCTTTCCTTTTCTGCCTTACATTGTTGTTGTTATTAAATAATAATAGTTCCCTAAAGTACCCAGTGGAACAAGGGTGGTCATGTTGTTAAACATGCAGTGAGATGCACTCATTGCACTCCTTTCTAAAGAAGTAGCCTAGGCAAAGAAATCTGCTCAAAGTCAGTGACAGGTCAAGGGCAAAAAAAAATCCAGATCCTTTCAGTCTGATGTCCCTTCCTTTCAAGTCATTTAGCTCCATGTTATCATATGGCCTATTTGAAGACTCTCAATTTTCTATAATAGTGATCCTTTATTAGTTAACGTGCAGCAAAAACATTACTGTACTTGTTCTCAAGCCATTTCACTGTGCTGTCACCAAGACAAACCAAACTGCACAAACAAAAAAACCCAAAAACTTTCACATAGACTTTCACAGTAACAAATGCATTATTCCCATCTGCTTCACATGCCTTACTATTTTGTCTGAAAATTTTCCAGCGCCTTGGGACTTTGCTTAAAAGAATACCTGAATAGATAAAAAGTGTGTTCGCCTCTCCATTTGAATACAAATTCAAAGTCACACCCTAAAAGCCCACAGCTACACTAAGTTCTTACTAACACATACTTCTACCATGAAACAATCAAAGTAAAGTTTAAATATCACTGATTTATGAGGACAAAGGTTTGGGCACTCTAATCAATCCCAAGTCCATCCTGAAGTGAGACTGTGGCTTACTGTCTTTTGCAAGAAGAAGAATGGTATCTGGGGTGGACAAGAAGTGCTCTTTGTGACAATGAATTCTCTCTCAGAACCAAATACACAGCTCTCATCCATCTCCCATTTCTCAGTGTCTCTGCCTTCACTGAAAGATTTTTGTCTAATCTGCTCAAAAATTCTTACTCCAATGTTTCATTTGCCCTAGTGTTAGAAAATTGGTTATGTTGAATGCATATTTCCTTTTCCTTTCATAAATTCTGAGAACTTATCTGAATTTATTAAACCGTTTTTTTTATATTCCAAGACTTTCCCTTAACTGAGGAACTTAAGTTTCCCACATCTTTTCTTAGAGGTCTCATAATTCTTACTGCTCTGTATGGACTATCTGCAATTGCTCTTTCTTGGTTGTGTTCAAGTCTGGACCAAATGCCCCTGCATCACAGCACAAGGGATATATATACATGTATCTTTCCAAAAGTGCTTCTGTCTATCCATCTCACTGTATATTTCGGGATTTTTTTGGGAATATCATGCCATTTTTGACTTTTGCAAATTTTGTAATGCCTTGTAGTTATAAAAAAATCGTTGTCTTTAAAATGTCACATAATCAACCTTTCCCTAGCCTGTACTTTCTCTGCTGTTTCTTCTAGATTAACTTTTTTCATTTATATTCCCCCTATTTTCTTCCTAATGGTTTCCACCACCATTTCAAAATCTTTTCCTCTGATGATGAAGGTGCAACTGTGTACAGGTTAGTATCATTGGAAAATTTAGTATCATTGGAAAACTGAATAAACTATTGTTCCTATTGTCTCATCCAAATCAATACCATGAATATTAAATAACACCAGACATAGTACAGGCACTGCAGAACCCTTCCAACACATTCATATAAACCACCACTGAAGTGCTGATAACGACTCATTGAGAATGACTTTCCAATCAAGGTTATGTATAGCCTGATAACAGAGCTGATAACCAGTAAATAAACAAAAATAGGATAAAAGCCCAGAATGGACCTCCTGTGACTCAGACTGCGTTGTAAATTTAAAATTGCATGCAGCTTGACAGCACTTATATATATGTGTTAAGAGAACATGAACAGAGAAAGCATCTTTCTTACTCAGAACACTAGTCACTCTTACAGCATGAAAAATTATTTTCCAAGACTCTCTTATTAGCAACATCATGCATTATACAACAGCACAGCTTGTTCAAACTGTTTTTCTGATAAGAAACACTGCATTTTAAAAAGCAACCTCTATTTTAATATTTAATACCTCAGCATATCTAGATCTCCAAAAGTAGCAAGCTATTTAGGCAAGTAGTGCACTTCGTGTAATGTTAAAAGCATTTCTGGCATTTTATGTTATCTACTTTTTAATGACTGTATTTTCCTAACATTAAAAATGAATTAATATCTTTCCTTAAGTAGTCTGCTGAATGCTGAAAGAGTAAATCTGATGGGGTTACTAATACCTTGCCTATACTGTAGAGACCTACACATCAGTTTGTTTTTCATACTTTTGAAAGAAAATGGCTTTGCTTCAAAACTCAGTATCTCAAAAGCTCATCACAGTTATGCCTGGGCACCAAGGAGAAACACATACACTTATTACCTTCAAATTTCTTTAAACTGTCAAACGCTAAATCACCAGTGCTCTTACTGGCATTCAAATCCAGTGATGTGGTCTAAAATTTGCAGCAAAGAAACCCTCAGAGTTGTGCAGTGAAGTCCTAGGAAGGCTATCAACAACGCCAAAATAGAGACCAACTCTCTCTTTATTTTATCTTCATCTCTAACGTAAGTGATTTCATTTTCCATGTGTCCACTTTTCTTTTCCTGAGGTTTTTGTCTATCCCTTATAAGTACTGCAAATGTTTCATTGATTATAAAACAGAAGCAAAAATGACCATTCATAGAATTCCTAAGGTAAAACAGGAATTCTGAGAGTATAATCAAATATTTTGTACTCTATTTATGTGGTTTCCTATTTTTGCATTTCTTTCTCCTAATATTCACTTCAGGTTATGTATTGAGATCTGAAAAGCAGGTCTTCATGGCAAGCTGCAAATGGCCCTGTATTTTATCAGCCTTTTTCTCTTTAAACCCTCTAGTAAGAGGTAACAGAGACTGAAGCCCCTACATCTCAAAGGCCCAATTTTGCAATGTTTTGTTAGACAAAAGAAAGTCAACATTACTCCAACATTCCACAACAATCACAAGGATTTAGTCAGACATCTTGTCCAAAACCTATTCTAAGAAATAGTTCTAAATGACAAGAGATGTGAGAAAAAAAAAGGGAGATTCTATCACAGCCATATCAACAGTAAGGAAGAAACCCCCTGACACTTTTTTTACATATTGGGAAGATCATGTTGTTTTCTCCTAATTTCTGACTGACTTCCTAACTTTCTTAAGAAACCTACAATGAACTATAGCTGATGTTAGAAAACCACATACCAGTATTTTTTTTCATCAGCTTTACATTCTGTACTCCAAATTATGGCAGCATTTAATGGGAAAGAAATGCTTCACTGATAGCACTATATTAAGCTATTCCCTAAACGAAAACTAAAACAGAATAGATGCGGTGGCAACAAAAACTATGCAAAATACTTGCAGAACCCTGCCTCAAATCAGTACCTAAGAATTCAAACACAGATCTGCTTGCCTTTTCCTCTTCTGAGACCATATGTCTTCACACTAGAGAAAGAAGAGAAAATCTTCCCTGACCTTGGTATGCAATGTGCTAACAGCTGTGCAGCAGTTAAGGCCTTAATCAAAAGTCCTAATGTTCTGTAACCCATATAATTCAGCTTTCTTCAAAATGCTTAATGCCACAGATCCAGGGAGTCTAACTCTATTATTCTGCTCCTTTCTTAAAATGTATGCACAACAATAGAATTAATTACTATTTTTCTACAGGTACAAAAAAAAATTCCACTTTCGTTTGTATTTACAGACCTACAGGTTACTGTGTAAACCCAAAAATGTAAGAGACAAAAGGGTTTTATTGTGCATGAATGGCAAGATCCATATAGCACCTTATATGGAGAGGTGCTCTCCTTATAGCACCTATTCTTGGAGAGAATGTTTTTTGTAGGCATATTATAGGCTCTTTGAAAATGTTGTCCCCCATTATACTGAAAAGAGGCTTTATTTTACTGGTTATATATTGATTTTCCTTTAGAAGCAATAGTTCCTTCACCCACATGATCTGTTATTCTCATGCACTCCGACATTTCTAATGCAGTATATCAAATAAAGCACAGTAGCTTATTCATCCTACTCACTGGAATTACTTTCTGGAAGCAATGACAAGTATTTCACAGTATTTCACAAACTTCCTCAAAACTGTCTACATCATCTTCTAAGAAAAGCAGCTATTACTTGCAGTTTTCCACACTTACAAACAGTGCTTCATTATCTTGACCTAGCAGTCTACAGAAACTTTCCCATAAGGGAAAGCAACTATTTTTCATACTAGAAGCATCACTATAATTAGACCCCTACTGAGCTGTCCTTAGCCCAAGGCTCAGTCAAGAAATTATAACTGGAAAACAGCATTTGATTAGGATAAACTTATAAATTCATTATGCAGGTCTCCTAGCTATCATTTAATGCAGATAATTCAAACTCCTTTTCGTAAGTTATTTAATGAGACAATAAGTATCCATGGGACAGGTTATTAGAAGTTCCCAGTTGAGCTGATATATGTCATATATATGCCTTGGCTCCATGGTCAAAAACAGGTGTTTGAAGATAGACTAGGAATTAAAAGCCATCAGAGAGCACGAATTTTTACGTAACTGTAGCAACAAGGTTAATTTAAATCATGGAGTGGTACCTGAGTGATTCATGTAAAAATCAAATGAAAAGGACTAAGATTTGCTTCCAAGTATAATCTTTCCATCCTTAAAAATAAAAAGGACGACTTTCTGCCTGTGACAGACTTGCTACCAATGTTCTCGAGAAAATTTAAATTAGCATTAATAAGGAACAAATCTCAAGTGATTCAGAAAACTGTTAGGGCTTAGTTCTGCATCTCAGAAACTGTGAGGCATATCCTGTTGGAGCAATTTCTGAGGCACCATACATGGGCCTGCATTGATTCATCTTTCATGGAACAAGGCTGCTTTACCATCACCTTGCATAGCTCATCCTAGTTATTCAAGATGTAGGTGTGGAAAGAAAAGGATTTATTTTGCTCCTTATCAAGGCTGGTTCCCCTCCCACTCTGCAGCAAACATCTCTGTTACCATGTACTCTTTCCTGATTTCCATCCCATAGTTCTGACTTGGAGATGGGCGCTAGGAAGACAGCCCCCTCCAGGGGAGCAGCAGTGGCCTTGCCAATCAGGTATTTGGCACAGCCATGCCTCTCTGACTGCAGGGAATTCCCTGCCAGCACAATCGATGACACTCTTTGAGGACCTACACTTCTCCTCGATGGTGACATTCCCACTGCAGCTGTGCTCCTCTAATAACACATTTGTCAGTCTGAACCCTTGGATGGACTGGAAGGGGGCGTTTTTCACAGTGGCGAGTGGCATTCATGGCTGGAAGTCTGGTTTCAACTTGCTGCACTGCAGCAGCCCCTGTACGAGAGAGGAGAGCATCTCAGGCAGGTCTGGCAGCTCTGTTTCGAACATTTGTGTTATTCCTACCACTCAGTGATAATAGTGCAAGCAGATGGGAAGCCCTATATTGGTGGGTTTCTGCAAATTTATGCAAATCAAGACTAAAAAAATACAGTCTGAGGGTTAAGAAGGTCTTGCTGCTAGCAAAGTATAGCTCCTTCCAGAAAGAATGAAGCTCTGCAGAAAGTTTGGGGCACTAGGAGAAAGAATAACACAGGTAAAAACACTCAAGAACCCCAAAGCAGGACAATTATGGACCATTTTCCTTTCTGCGGTGGCATGTATGGAAAAAATGAAGTTAGGAGTGGCACATGGCAGCTGCTGCACCCATGGGGAGGCTGCATGTAGCAACGCCTCAAGGTAGAGAACTGAATATAGAAGTGTGATGGCACCCCTGCCAGAGGACAGCTCTGGACAGACCTAATTGGTCATCACTTATGATGACCAGAACCTTACAGATTAGATGAAATAGTTTCTGTTCAAACATATTTTTTTTCTTTTGTCCTGGATGGTAAATGGATGTTGGAATGAGTGGTTTTATTTTTATGTAATCCTGACTGAGATTTCATTCAACCTGGAAACACAGCAAAGAGCATGACAAGAAGTTAGGCAGATACTGTCCCTCCTACTGAAAGGAAGAGAAAACTTCAGTGACGACAGCAACAAAATCAAGGGAGTGATGAAACGCCCCATCCGAGAGTCAGATCAAGTCTGTATTTTCCTTACCAAACTGCATTTTTCAATGTGCTCCAAAAAGCCCTGGTGAAAATGAATTTATTCGGCTTCTCTGCCTGTCACTACTACCAGATCACTTTCCTCATGGTCCTCACACAGTGAGGACATCATGCAAGTGTGAAAGGCTTGCACAATGCTTTCACCTCCTCCCACCACAAGCAGTAACGTGGCAGTACTTTGGATTTAAGAGACAGTGAGAAGTTTTACATATGTAAACAGTCACTTCCTGCTTATGTGATGTATTATTGTTATTCAGGAAACAGCCAAGGACACTGAATCTGAAAGTAACTATAATTCTACCATGCAAGCGCCATAACTTTATACTGTGAAGTTACCTTTAAAAATATGATTGGAGTGCTATGTTTCCATGTTATTTTCTTGCTGGAACACAATAAATTCTTGTCAAGACTGCTAAGATTGGAGGATTTTATTCAGCTAAAGCTTAAATCAGTGTGACTTATGCAAAATTTGAGAGGGATGAGAAAGGTGCCCTTTGCCGTATCTCACTGGTACCTCATATACCTTGAGATCAATGTGCCTTTCAATATTCATTGTGTCGGGCTTTATTCTAAATCCCCAAAGGGGCAGCAGGCAGTGGGAGTGAGAGCAGACACAGTACTGTTCCACGTACCTCCAGCTTGGAAAATTAAGTTAGAGCTGATTTGTCCATTACCATTTGCAGACCTGCAATTGGGGCTATTTTTAGTTCTAAGTATTTCTGTGCTCAGGCAATTGTCTTCCCTTTGCTATTAGCCTTTACTCTGCTTGATCAGGCAGCCTGTCATTTGGTACCTTCCTGTTGCTTTCTTGGCCTCACAAGTTTTGATGGGTTTTTATGGGCAGAAAGGTCTCATCATCCCTTCAAAATGTGAAATCCACATCTGCTAACTATTGGGGGAGGGAGATCCAGATAAAATGGATAGCTGTAATTGCACAGAGAAGCTTTATGCCTTCAAATCACAACTGGGTGGCTTTGTGACATGTACCGTGCACAGTTTGCACCTGAAATTTTAATTAACTGGCTAAGGAACAATCTGTCATTAATGCATGTGATGGTCTCACATTAAAAAAAATGGATTGCAAGTGAAAAATAAGGTTCACTTTTACCATGAATATTTCCTTTCTTTCATCTGGAAACCCTGCTTAATGCCTTTCTTGAAAAAAAAGAAAAAAATCATTAAAAACTCTGATGCTCTGTCTGCTTTCTGTATGCTTTACAATTTCTGAAGGATTTTTCCAAGGATGATGAGGGACAAGATCCTTGTTAAAGAACACTTTGAATTTCATCCAGCAAAGATGACAATAAATCTTCAAACCATTTCTGACCATATGTCACAACTCCTGAAGGCAAATGAAGGCTTTTACAGCTTTTAAATAATCTTTGGCAATGACAGCTGCTAAGACACTTACCCTCCTCCCCACTCTCTCGTTTCTCACAAACGGGAAGGCAAAGTTGTGCTTTCATTCACTCTGCTTCCAGAGTCATACATCGTGACCTGGGTTACTGTAAACTAAACATTAAAAACAACATGAGAGGTCTACTTAATGTGTGCAAATTGAGAAACCTGTTATCCACAGAGCTCACGCAGTTTTCAAAATAAAGATACTGGCTCACATTCCTAAACCATAGTGCTTTTCAAGGGCAAACTGTATTTACTTTGGTGTTTCTAGTACTAAATCAGATCCAGACACACAGAAATAAATAATTACGTTAGCCTCTGTATAGGAAACTTGTAGGGGCTGAATTCTATAAATTACTATATTTACCATACTTAATAGTATGATTTTTGCATCCATTTTCTCCTGTTGAAAGGCTCAGATTAGTAAATCAGAGTGTAAAACAGGACCTGAATTTTAAGAGAACAGTAGTCCTTGTGACCTCAATAGAACATTTGTCTCCTTACAGGGAGTGAGTTATGCAGATCAGTCTAGCAAGCCTGGGAGAGGGCTGCTCTGAACCAGAATGCATTTATCAATGGACACATTTTCTTATATCACAGGTTTCTAGGTAGAAGAAAAAAGCATGCACTGCATTTTAAAATATTTGTTGTGGAAAACAGTATATACAGGTGTCCCCAGCAGGACTGGTCGGTCTTCAGTTACCAGAGATGGGTGATTTCTAGAAACGGAAGACTTCATCAGTAGTGAAATGCTCATTTACTGCATTTTACTTATCTTAAAACTACACAGGGAATCCAAACACAAAGTGCATCCCGTGTTCAACCATGTAACTTAGTTTTTTATATTTCTTGGAGAACTCGTAGTCTACAAATCAGTTAATTAATTTCATAAACACACACATTTTTTCTCAGTATGGGTAATTATATATGTGACACACATGACTAATCTAATAACAATGTTCTAAATATTCTTTATCACATTTATCTGTCTCCAACATCAGCTTTTTTTTTAAAAAAACAAACCCAAAGCCCACACACATTTACTACATTTTTTAAATCTTACTTGAAACCAGGCTTATTTTTATTAGAAAATAACAAATATCTACAATTTACTGCAGTGAATGGATGCCCAAGTCAATGTCTTTCAAAGTCTCCTGTGTCTTTAGGCACCCACAGGTATCAAATGATGGGGTTTTGTCTCCTCAGCTGTACAAAGCCTGATATTTAAAATAATATATATAAATAATAGAATACATTAAATAATATATATATTTAAAATAATATATTAAAATAATCTTTGGCACATACATGCTTTCAGAAGTCTAGCCACTGATTTTTGAGAGTTTTACTTTCACAAGTCTGATGCCAAGTTGGTTCAGAGCATGGGTTGTGTGAGTTTGTAGCTACCTATTCCCATCTGGGCTTTTCCCATTGGTGAGGAAAAGAGGGTGTCTAGGCATCTGTTGATAGTTGATTATGACAAGCTAAAAAAAACCCCAAAAGCAGAAGAGAGATGGGATCTGGAATCTATTTGGGGATTTATGAAGTGGTGGGATGAACAGCTTGGAATTTCTGCAATGACACAGCAATGATTTTACACATCCTATTTGAGGCAAATCAGTTGATTCCTTAATTTTTTTCAAGAAAGAGAAGCAAAGAAACACCTGATGAATGCAGTGGTAGTTCTCACCTTAGAGTCTACCCCTTAAATGGAAGATCTGGGTTCAACAGTCTCTTCAGCCAGAAGAATGTAACAAAACCTTTTTACTTTCCAAGAACATGTCATCATCCATTCTGTATTTTAGAGAGAAGATTTCTGTTCCTGTTGCAAAACATTGCCTATGGTGACTAAACTGATAGGAATATGTCACTTTCTGAGGTCTGTCTTAGTATGACTAAGTTAGAATAACATTTTAGGCCTAAAAAAGATGTTATAAATACACCCAGTTGCAAATTTATACATATATTGTATACATCTATGCAGATATGTTCCCAAATTGCACTTTTAAGTAATGTGTTTGGTGAAACAGGCGTCTTCACTTTCAGGACACAGTGAAACACATGACGTACATCAAGTATTTGCTGACCAGATAAGCAGAAGCTGGTGCGCATACGCCTATGTACTTTCTATGGTGAACAAAAAGTATGCGTGCTTTCAAATCCAGCCGAGTTTCTCTGAGCTGTATTTTATACCCCCATTAATTATATAAGAGATATGGGAAGATCTGGAACGGGAGCAATTTTTAAGGACAGAGGCAAATAAATAATTGAATACTGCATTGCTTTAGATAGCTCCCACATTCTTTTGCCCTAAGATATCTCTTTCAAGCTTCAGGGAATTAATAAATTAGACCACTGATCCATCTATTACACCTGCTTTGGGGGAACACAAAAAAAGGAAAAGAAAAAACCCACAGGGTGGAAACATCTTGTAATTTATTTCCCTCTACTACTGCTTGACATCTTCCCAAGTGAATGAAACAGTAAAATGTCTGTTTAAAAACATGAATTTAAAAGTGGGTTTATTTATTTATTTTATTGGATTACACAAAAATACTAAAAGGAAAATGCCACACATTCTCAGAAAACAGTTTATATCCATAGGCAAATTGTCTTAAATACATATATATGTTTTAGGTAATCTCAGTTTTTATCTAAGATAAACAACTTTTGATGAGTTATGCTAATCACAAAAGTTACAGGAAGGAACAGTTTGAAAAATAGTGAGTCTGTGTTCTTGAATTTATGAGAAACAACAGGTCAATCTAAATTTTGCCAAAATTCATGAGCTGTCTTTTTTCTAATCTGAGCTTGCACTTAGGCTATGACCTGAGAACATGCACATGCTTCTATCCAGTCCTTCAGAGGCTGAAACCCCCTCTCACATGCTGGGAGATTAAAGTTAAATTTCCTTCTCCTCTAAGGTGAGGCCAGGTGAAGGAACAACTGACAGGACTGCCTTGTAATGTTGGCAATAATTTATTTCTGATGGACACCCTAATTTAGTAAAAGAGAGTCCCTAGATGAGAAACCACAATCTCAAGACTGGTCCTCCCCTCCCCTTAAGAATCTTCACAGCCAACAAGCTGTCTTCTCGAGCATTTTCTTTAAACTTACACGCTGAAAATTCATGCCCATGGCTTCAAACAAAGTTTGTAATATATATTTCTGTGAAGATGTTTAGGCAGGTCTTGCACTGCCCCATTTTTTTTTTCCTCCCTAGTCAAGGAAACAGGGTGTACCCCAGAAAGTACTGTGGGGGAGCTGTCCCTCCCTCATTATAAAACCCACCAAGAAATCCCCTTAAATACCACTGTGCAATGTGGAGGAAGATTTAAACCTTATTACTAAGCTTTAAAACTGTCTAGTTCCAGATTTTGCAGGTTTCTTTCCACTGTTGTCATTTAATTATAAATGCTGAAGCTTTTAGAAGCACAGTCAGTTATATTTGGTTATGAATGATTAAGTGTGCATGAAGTTTTTACCAGCACATTAATCATCAGGTACAGAAAGAAGCATGACACTGGTTAAAAATTCACTTCTTTACTGCCCATGGGAAGTGTAAAGTCTTCCCATACAGTCAGAGATTGCTTATCTTTATGACAGACCAAGTGCTGAGTAAGATGCATTGAATTTGCATCCCCCTAAAAAGTACTTTCACTTGGTCAGTAATTGTCCTTCGACAGTATGAATGACAGCAGCAGAAACAACAGCAGTGGCAAAATCAGGTTAGGAGTTTTAATTATGCTTTATTTGATGCCTCATCCTGGAACCAGACACTGAAGAACAAACTAGTTCAGGGAAACAGATGTACCTCCATACATCCTTGTATTTACCTGCCTAGCTCTGCCCAAATTGCCCACTTCCAGTCTCATGTGGTCCAGTCAAAATGGTTTTGTACAGCAGAACAGCAGCACACAGAGACTCGGGGCAAACTGTGATAAGTTTTGAAAACACACTTAGTAATGGGCTGTATTTCTATTTTCAAGTATGAACAACTGCACTTTGTGGTACGGGATATTCATGTGAACACATTAAAAGAACCTTCCCAAATTTCACCTAACTCTGAGTGAGAAAGTCCCTTTCCTGGCTTCTGAGATGCTAATTTTCAGACTGGGACAAGTTATGCCTATGTGTCAAGCCTGAAAATAACTTGCTGCAAAGGTAGGTTATCATAAAAAGTGTCTCCAGCAGTTCAGGTTTTGTATTCAAGCCTTCCTTCTCCCCTGAACAGGTGAGAAGCATTTTGACACACCTCAACATTTTCCTTAACTCAGTTAGGGTAGAATAAAAAACTTTATAGCAAATGTAAAACAGAAAACAGTTGCAAATGTTTATAGTAATCTATATTTAAGCTATATGAGTGAACATCCAATCTAACAGATTTCTCTGTATATCCAGCTCCCAGATACAGTCTCAGGAATCCTGCTGTCCTCCATTCCCGCTGTATGTCCTTAATGAGCATCTGTTCCTACTTAAACATACTGGGTTTATAGACTATTTCTCAATGTGCTCTCTTGGAGTTATATACACATTCACTTCTTCCCAATTCCCACATGTATTTACCTCTTTGACATACTGGAGAGATGATTAAGACAGCCCTCCCATCCAAAGGAAGTTTGTCCTGCTGCTGGTGTGGCACAACGCTGCTGCTTCCTGCACTTGCGTGACCCACTACAAGCCTTTTGATTTATGAATAATTCCTTTTCCAGCCTGCGTAAAAATGTCAGAGCAGAAATTTCACTGCCTCCATTTACATTTTTGAAATCAGATGCTTTTTTTATGGTAACTTGGAGATTATCAAATATACTTGATATTAATATGAAAACAAGACAGATGTGTTTATTTCACTACATGACCTCATAGATAAATATCAAACTCTTGAATTAACCCTACTGAGATGGCTGCTGTTTTGGAGTGACTGTCCCCTAAACCTATCTTTGGTAGTTAATAACTTGTAAACTGGAAAATCTAGTAGTGCGACCAGCTAGTTAGGCAAGATACACTGGAATAACCCCAATATAGCAGTACTAATTTGAAAATTGCAGAAATCCAGACTAGCATTCTGCAAGGTGCAAGCATCCAATGCAGTGGGAAGCACTCTGAAAACTGAAAAAGAATACGTATATAAGAAGCTATGTAGATTTTCAGTCATTTGTTTGCACCTCTTGTTTGTAACTTGGATATAGAAACAGTATGTCAAAGATTTTTCATTTTCATGTGGAAAGTCTAAATAGGGGAATACAAAAATATCCATGGCTATGATCTGCATCAGCTCTTTTTTTGATAGGCTTACTATTAGATCATTACTATTTGAGTTTCTTTCTAAAACAGCAGATGAAGCCTGCACAGTAGCAAAATATTAACAGAAAACAGCGAAACTGAAGTAAGCAACAACAGTAACTTCATGCATCTTTACACAAAGTGACGGAACATTCATAAGAAATAATTCACGTAAGGTATTAAAAGGTCCTTAATAGTATTCTTGATGATTATTCTTCAATGGACAGGTGATGGCATTTGAGGAATCTTTATTACTTTGCTTATTAGGATAAAAGCATATTTTCTTTGCAGGAAAATATGCTAAAGCAGGACTACTAAGCAATTTCAGTAAAAGCAAATTTCGTGTTCTACCAAAGTAATCATCTAAAGAATAATATAATCTAATAAAGTTTACAGTAGCACAAAATAAATATGGAATCTATAATGATGATGCAAATTAAGGCTATCCAGCAGAAACCGGTTACTTTAGCATAAAATTAAAACCCAACTGTGTTTTCTTTCAGCCTCTCCCTGCAGGACCAGCTATACCTCCTTTAAAGTGAACTTCCAGGATAATAAAGCAATGGCATGATGAATATTCTAAAAGGTCAATACTAATTAACTACATTAATGTATTTTACATAGAAACAGCTGTTTGAGGACACATTGATTTTTTTTCACGTGTGCCAGCAAAAGTTCCTTCAGCACAATTTCTGTGAAAAACACTTTGAAGAAAGGCAGAGTAGAGGGCTTTATGAACACTACAGCATGTTTGCTGTGCATGTGCCTACTGCATGTGTGTGCATGTGCATATATATTCACACACATAAATATGTTAAGAGAAGTTTGCTCAGATTATTAGTTTAACAATGTCAACATTTGCAAAGAAAACAAACCGTATCTCCAGAGGTACACCACCAGAATTGAATAAAATCAACCAGTGGCCCAGATGCTGCGAAGTCAACTTCTGTACTGACTGAATTCTAACCTGCAAGCTTAATCTGAACACTTTGTACAGTTTTAGCTACAAAGAAGCTGCTACTACAAATGACCCATCACCCTGTCAATTTCTGTCTTAAAAAGATGGGGCTTTCCACCTCCAAATGGTCTGTCTGTGAATGACAAAGAAAGAAAGTTCTTGGGCATGTGTAAGTGCATTGTGGGCTTTTACATTAGCAATTTTACATTAGCACTTTTACATTAGCAATTCAGTGCACTGCAACAAGGGGTTCTGTAGAGCGAAGAACTTTCTGTTGAGTTTTTGGAAGCTTCTACTGCACACTCATTCTAGTTCATTCTTGTGGTGCACATAGGATTTGCAGAAAAAAATCTGGTTAAGCTTCATCCAAAATCCTTCACTTTCTACAACCCAGCACTGCTTCCATGATCCATGCTAGGATCTAAGAGGCGGTAGCTGTATCTTGCTTTTCTCTGTTTCTCTGCTTCTGTCCTCTTCTCCTCCTTATTTCTTCTTAAGGTTAGATGGGTTAGAGTTTGCTAAGCCAATGCTTTGTGAGAAGCTTTGTTTTGATCGAATGTTTGCTTTAAATTTTGCCAACTTCCTGACCTTCTGAAGTTTGCCAGTAAAGTTTGTTTTTTCATCTCCTGAGAACGTTGTGTTTTTCCCGTGTGCTCACCTCAGGAAAAAGCAGTACCATAAGCCCCTTTTAAATAAACTCTCGCAGCAAGAACCAGGGCTTTACAAGGCCCTTAAAAGATGCGAGAAGCTATGAACGTTTCTCTTGATATGAATCTGACACATGAACTCTTCACAGCTCATTCCAAAACTCAGTACTGCTTGAAAAGGAATTAAGAAATAGTCTGAAAGAGCTTCAGAGGTGGTAAGTCTGGGCCCCGCCTTCTTTATTAATTAGTAATTTTTTCTTTGCTTCCTCCCAGACACAAGATTCTCTCACCAATTTCACCCTGCAATTCCTTTGGCTTTCAAAGTAACAACAGACTGGTTAACAGCACCCAAAGTCTATCCATACATTAAAACTTAATGAAGATATAGTTTGATTCTGGAAAAAGCAAGCATTCGTAATTTGCATTGCTCCTCTTATGGTAAGATTATAGAGTGGCTTTGACTATTATTTTTACATAAACCTTTGAAAAAAACTAGTAGTTTGAAAGCTGTGAGGCCAAAAAATGGCCACAAAAATTATAAAGGTTTTGGAGCATCTCTCATGTCAGTAAAGGCTGCAAGAGATGGGACTGTTGAAGAAGAGAAGGCTCAGGAGGATCTCATCGATGTATGGAAATACTTAAAGGGACCGTGTAAAGAGACTCTGCTCAATGGTGCTCAGTGATGGGACCAGAGGCAATGGGCACAACCTGAAACATAGGAGGTTCCCTCTGAACAAAGAACTGGCATATGTTGCCCAGTGAGTTTGTGGAGTCTCTGTTTTCAGAGATCCTCAAAATTCAACATGAGCAGTGTTTTGTAGCTGACCTTGGTTTGAGAAGTGGAGTTGGTGTAGTTGATCTCCAGAGGCACCTTCGAACCTCAAATATTCTGTGCTTTCCTAAAGAACCTTCAAAGATTCATGTGAACTTTGGCCTTTTCTCTTTTCCTTCATTCCTGTTCTCATGCAAATAGGTGTGAATTTTTCTTCTTCAGCAGAATAAGGCATGTTCTGGCTCAGGAAATTATTTTGATTGATAATTCCTGTTTTCAGTGATGTAAAGTTAGGCCTCACAGTCTCTGCTTTAGGGCAGCCATTCCTGTGGGTTTATCAGGAGTTCATAGTATTTAATGTTTTCCTTAGAGCCACTGGCATCTGCAGTCAGACAATTGCATAATCCCTGCAGCTTTCTTTGAAGAAAAGATTAATCAATTTAGTTGTATACAAAACTTGATACTGTGCATTTTAAATCCCTGAAAAGGAAACATTTCTCTTAATGGTCCAACTTTGAAAAAATTGTCCTAGTTGACTGGTACTCTGATTCTGGAGACAGAAGCTAAATGCCTGGCTTCACCAACACTGGAACCCTGCAGCTGTTAACTCTTCCACTGAGACTTTAAAAAACTTTCCTGCACATAAGGAGCACCTAAGTTCCATCTGCAAATAAGTTGATTTAGACTAGTAGCCTTTAGCCACTTAGGATGAGTTCTCTCTCCTCAGCTGGAAAATCTTTCCCTTGCTTTGCTGTCCTAAGGACTACTACAGTTGTTACTCTGAAAATATGGTAGCTCAAGCATTAGAATTAGTTTAGCATGTTGTGTGTTCTGTTATTTCTTTAATATTTGAAAGGAACCAGCAAGTTTAAGGGATGATTTTGGAAAAGAAAAATAGCAAACAGCCAATATTAATTCTTGCTATACCATGAGCATATATACTAAGGAAGAATGGATTTTGCCTCTGCAACCCACTGTTTATTTTATAAGAGGAAGGTCCATCTAAAAAAAAAAAAATTGAAGGAATGAACTATTATTTCAATCAAAGTAATAAATAATTTTCCTAAAATATTGGTTTTTCTCCCTAGATGTGATAATTTTTTTTGTAATTCTTCAGTTCCCTTCTGGCAATAAATGCAAACAAAACCAAAATGTAACATTGCTATAGATTGCTCAGAGACTAAATGAGCCTTCTCCTCTGATAATCACAATGGGGAGTTTCATATTTTTCAGACATCTAGTTGGCAAAATAACAATCAACTTATTTAGCTCATATATAATATTTAGCACCGTGTTTTAGGCTGACTAGTCAATAAAGCCTCAGTTTCATAAAAACTGAAGGAACCATTAAAATGATATAAAGAGGAGAGACATGACATAAAAAAAGCCTAAAAATCCTTCTTTTTTTCCCCTTTGTGGGGAGTATATGCCACTGCATTCTTTAAACAGACAGAACATGAATCACTTTGCAGAAAGCTTCTCTTTATTGGATAAAAGTATAAATAATGCCAGTGCCAAATCTTAAGGCAAAAGGAAAGTAAGAGTCACATTCTTCTTCAGAAATAGTACCTTCTTCCTAATGAAAGCTATTGAATTTAGCAGCTAAATGTCAAAGAACAGAGAAAGAAGAAGAGAAAGAAGATTTACCATTAAAATCTCCACACAAAAAGGACATTTTCATTATTCATTTGAACAAAGGGTCTTTACTGTTTTCTTAAATTCTGGCTTTTCTAGAGGAGAGTATTTTTATTTATATATCACTATAGTGGTCAATGTAATAGAAAAAGGAACAAAAATCAACTGTTCAGTGTCATGAAAATAACTGTTCCAATAGTTCTTTTCTGTTCTCAGTAGAGAATAAAAAAAGCAAGGAAGACAGGAGAAATGGCAACCCACAATATTGTTGAGTGATTCAAGAGATGGGTTGGAAGCTACTGAATAAAAAACTTACGCTTGACTTCAGAGTGTAAATAGCTTCATCTTGCTCATTTTTGTGTGCTGATGGTGTCCTGAATAATTTTCCTCTTGTATACACTGACCAGCTTCTCTCTTTTGACATCTCTTCATCTATACACAACTGTAAGGGATTTACAGTGATTTACCCACACACACACCAGAATTATAACTCTAAGAACATTTTGGTATCTGTAACTGCCACATGAGAACACTTATATGCACAGCATAAATGTATAGATCTTCTTAGGTCTCCTTCTACCCATTCTTAACTCAAGAAACCAGTTTGGCCATTTATTTCTGTGGATGAGTGAAAGAGTATAAAGCTTTAATTTCCATAGGAGAATCCAGATATTAGGAAATGGATTCTCCACCACTAAATGGCCTTGTGACATTATAACTGAGACTTGCAGAGTGGCAATACCACCTCCACTTCTAGATGTGAAGTTTAAGCCCTAAGGAAAAAGGTAAAGGTGAATTTTATGTTGCTCTGGTCACTTCAAGTTTCACACTCCAATAACCAATCTTTGCCCAAAGTAGCTCAGAACAGTAGCAGTGGGAACACTCCTAAAGCTGATGGAGCAATCTGAAAAGGCCACCTTCAGACTGTGCCATTTATTAATCCATCAAATTCAGAAGTGTTAAATCCAACTACAATTCTAAAAATAAAACCAGAAAATCCAGAAGTTTTGTGGTCTCCAACCTCATTATTGGGACAAAAGGGTTAAAACCGGAACATTCGGCAAGGAGAAGGGAATAGTTTCACTCAAAGTGACCTTGCAGCTGGGAATGCTAAAAATTGCTATAAATAAAATTGTCGGTGTGGGAAAACTCCATTTTTTACACCTAATGTGGTTTATCCTCTGCCTGTTTTGAGAAGCAGAATTCTTGTAGAGAGATAACACACTCTCACAGACATGTGGAAGCCTTTTGTTATGTTGGGGCAGGCAGCGAGGCCTCCCTCTCCCCACTGCTTGCTGCAAGGATGAACTAAGCCTGACAGAGCCTGTGTCTCCACGTGTCTCTGCTGCCCGGCAATGTGATGAAATAAATCTACTCCTCGCATTTTAGTTCTAGCTTGGTGGTTGCCTTGGCTACCTGTATGTGCTGACTCACACACTCATGCACTTCCCTCATATTATGAAGCCAAAATTGTAAATTAAAGCACTGTAATTCTGCTGTTCATCTTTTCAGGTGTATTTCTACAGGAAACCAAGTTGAGGTTTTTTAATGAATCATGAAAGTGCAAAATCAATTCTAGAATCCCCCTTTTTCCCTATACAATTAAACCAGTGATGTTTAAGGCTGAGTTGATTCTTACTCATATTTTGTCAAAACACATTTTCTCTAAAACTATCTGTTAAACAGTCTTTCTTCCTGGTTTTCAGAATCTGTCCTACTCAGCATTTCTGATGTGTCAGATTTTCTAGGAATATTGTTAGAAAACTATAAATTTGCTTGCATTCCCATTTTATTTGAACAGCATTAAAATTCACTCAACACAAGAAAGACGTGGACTTCTTGGAATGAGTCCAGAGGAGGCCCATGAAGATGATCAGAGGGCTGGAGTACCTGTCCTATGAAAACAGACTGGGAGAGTTGGGGCTGATCATCCAGGAGAAGACAAGCCTCCCCGGAGACCTTTTAGTGGCCTTCCAGTTCCTAAAGGATGACTACAGGAAACCTTGAGAGGGTTTTTTTACAAGGACAAGGGAGAATGGCTTTAAGCTGAAAGAGAGTAGGTTTAGATTAGATATTAGGCAGAAATTCTTTACTGTAAAGTTGGTGAGGCACTGAAGCAGGCTTCCCGGAGAAGCTGTGGATGCCTAATCTCTGGAAGTGTTCAATCCCAATTTGGATGGGGTTTTGAGCAACCTTGTGTAGTAGAATATGTCACTTCCCACAGCAGGGAGGTTGGAACTGGATGATCTTCAAGGTCCCTTCCAACCCATCCTGTGATTTTATGAAAAACACTTTCTTTTAGGTGCTGAACTCTACAGCTGCACTACTCATTATCTTTGGCCTGATGCTAAATCCTGAAATGTTGAAAATGTGCTGAATACATTCAGATAAGAGGCTAAAACTAAACCAAAAATTACTCTAAGATAAAGAGAATGCCATACTTCAGGTCACCTAGAGTGTCTTGATAAGGCTGAGGAAATGTAAAGTTTGGATAATTTTTCTCTTTGATGCATTTGGTGCATTCTACAACTCTACACTAAGTTTTGCTGCTAACACTAAATAACATTTTTTTTTTAATCTAGTTGTGCTCTATGAATTGCATCAGAATCTGTAATTTTGTCCTGAAAGGAAGACTCAGCAACTTAATGTACATCCTAGGTACACAGCAGTCACAGATAACTGTGTTGGCCAGGATTTTATCCTTTATCTTTAGCAAATACATTTATTTTAGAAAACTTAAGGAACAACGTCACTTATGTGACAATTTTGAGAAATGACGGAAAAAAAGAAAAATATTTAATGTATTAATAGCTATCAGAGTTAACAGGCCATATAATCTCTAATTTCGACTCAGGACACAGCCAATCTATAAATTTAGAAGTCTGTGTTAGGATACCCAGCAAATGAAAAAACAGAAAACATTGTACCATCCTTAAGCATGCTACAGGCATTTTGCCACTTGTTATCTCACCTTGAATTTTTATAAAGAAAAACTATTTCTGAGGTATAGTCAATGAGATTTGCTGCTTACTATTACTAGGTCACATTTATGTGCCCTCTGGACACAGCATGTTTACCTATTTCCTATATTTGCAAGTCATCACAGTTGAAATCAAGAATGGGGCTTCACTTGTCCAGCTGCAACATTCTACTCCTCTGGCAAAATGAGCATGTCTCAAGAGACAGTAATCATTTATGACACTGTTTACATCTTTCATTTCTAGGGGCTATCTAATCATGCCTTCCAAATAGAGTCGCATGAGTGACAGGTTTGAGAACTTCCCTGGGTCAGCAGGAAAATAACCTCAGTAAGATGCTAGCAAAAAAATGTTAAAAATGCCTCTCCCAGTTAAAGCATGAAATCCAAATATCTTCTCAGTTCATCTGGAACGCTCAGGATAGTGTGAAAGGCCTGACACAGATCACAAAAGATATTTTTACTGCTGAGATCCAGGAGACTGTAAAGTCTGTCTATATGCTTTCCTTTGGCAACAAAGCATCATTATGACTACATGTGATCTACTCTTGCTACTCTTCCAGGAGAGCTAAATGATGGTTGTCTACAGGCACCCACAGCATCTTCTGAAGCATCAAGAAATAAAAAAATAGCGTGTGGTGAACCTCTCAGATCTTGTGAGTTACCCTTGACAACACTTCAGGCATCTTAGAACTATTCTTCAATGAAAAATATCAGGGGAAAAAATAAAAACAAATTTATGAAAACTCACATTTTTTACCTACTACACTGTACACAGTTTTCCTATCTTTCAGCTTTGTCCTGTCATTCTGACTATTTTTATTTCACTATTAATAATACAGAGAACAATTCTGTGACATTTTTCCACATATTACATTCCTCTAATGGTAATATCTTAGTGAATTTAGTATAAAATCTCTATAAAATAAAAAGTTTTCATCATTATGTAAAAGAGTGTTACACTATTTTATAAAGTCTTTGCATATACAAATAGACTTAGGGTTAGAAGGATTGCTGGACCTGTTATTTATATTTTACTCACTGAAATAACAAGAAACAACATTTTTCTCAATAGAATCTCTTTCTGTTTTTTAACCACGTCCATGAATACAAGAATATGAACAAATACAGCAATATGAATGATGATGGGTATCACATTTTGGTGTGTGCTGTTTAATTTTGGAGCACTCAAAGAACTGTGCTGTTTAGTTGATTGACAGCTTCTCTGTAATTAAGATGTGTTCTAAAATGACCTCAAATGGACTATAAATTCCTTACTTTCTCTACTATCAGTTACAGTTATATTAATTATTATACAGTTCTGTGTTTTAGACCCTTTACATTTGCTACTAAGTTTTCTGTATGTAGATTCACAAATGGTTTAAATTTGAAGACCTTGAACACAGACTTTGTGTGATTCCTTTCTCTTTCTTTTGTGTGACTCTCTTTCATAAACTGTCATGAAGAGGAAAAGTGGGAAGGGCATTTGGAGAAGATTACAGACATGAGAATATTTTGGTTTGAGAGGAAACTCTAAAATGTTGCTATTTTTATATGCAGCTCTTTTTAGCTGCTGTTCCTGGGACATGTTTTCAATTACTGTTGTGAAGGCAAACTTACATCATGGTAAAAAGGCTACGAACAAATGCTGGTGTCCATGGAGCACTCGGAGGTTTCAGTTATCCATGTCTGTCTGACAGGGAAGGCTAGGCATGCATCCCTGGCTGACCTCTGCACAGCTTTTTTGTAGACTTTACAGAAGGCTGGCATTTGCATATGCAAACCCCTAACGAATTAGTGGAGGAAACTGGTGTACAGAAGGCTAATTGAGGAACATCTCCTAGTAGACAAAACTTTCCTCATAAGAGAGTCGATGTTTTCTGTCAAATTTTAACTCAGAATGGATATGAATTTATCCACAGTTCCAGATGGCTGAAAACAGAATTGAAAGGAAGAGTAAAAATAAAAATATGACTGTATGGTTTGCAGTCCAAGATGTAGTTTACAACTGCATTCAACTCAGGCCATGATGACACAAGAATCCATCTGCTTCTTAGTCAAGTTTTACAACCTGTGCTAAGCTCTTCGTTGCTAAGAACAAGATTAAGATGACCCAACAGTTTTAAAATTATTCGTGATGTATTGTCTTCTTTAACATTAACCTAAAATCCTACTTCTAATGGAAAAGTTAACATTAGAAATACACTGGAATAGAAAATAAATTTTTAATTTAAAGATGAGGCACATAGAACTACCATCTAGCAAGACAGAATTTTTTTCCAAATATACTTTTTTTTGTTACAGTCTAGACTGAAATAAAGTAAGTCCAGAAAAAGAAAGACAGACCATCTTGTAGATCTGAGACTGAGAATATCTGTTTATACAACTTTTAAGGGAAGATAATGAAATAACTATCCCCTGGTTGATTTGAAAGAAAAAAAATCAATTTGTTTAATACTATGCAGAGTCAACCCATATGTTCTATTACCGTTCCGTAGCAACTCTAACGTGTCACTAGCCTAGAGAAACTAGACTATCTAAATGTGCAGCAGACATCTCCTTACTCAAATGAGAGAAGAAAAAAAACTAAAGCAGCAATAAACATTAATACATTTGATTAACATTTTGTCCCTAAGGCATCGGGGACAAATATGCACGTGATGAAGTTCTAAAGCAGCTCTCTGCACTTAAGATTTGTTATAATATTTCTGTCTTGGGGTGATTTAATGATAGTTTATTCCCAGATCGTCCACTTTATGCCCAAAAATGGTTGCTGTATCTTTAAGGTGCAGGGGGAGGGGGGAGCCTTGGGCCTTTTCAGCAGGCTTTTATCCCTGGCATTTTGGGGTTTTGCTCTGGGGGGCGGGGGTGGTGGTGAAGGAAAGTCTGACAGTTCAATATCTAGCATTTATTTACCCTTTTCCCATACCGTGTGGGCACTATGTCAATAAACATTTGGGGGTTTTTTCACTTTCATCCACTAGCATTCATTTCTTATTGGTGGAAAGGGATTGTCGGAACCCTTTTTTAGAGGAAACACTCATTCCAGGGTGTTCTTCTCCTAAACTTGTCTCTAAACGGAGACAATTTCTTACAAAGAAGAAAAGATATTAGCAGAAAATTTAATAATTTACATTCATACAATAATTCACATCATTTAAATATCACTTCTATCTCTCTTCCTTACCAATACATGTTTGAACTTTTTCTGTATGACCTTAACTGGCCCATTTTTTGGTACTCAGGAGAAATGAATCACTACATAAAGGTGCCTGATTTCCCTGAACAGACAAAATAAAAGGCAGGAACTGGATATTCTGGATCAGTTTTCAGTGTTGTTTGGGGTTCTTTGGTATTTCCATTAATGACTGGAACAATCAAAATTCCTCCCAAATCATGATACTGAGGCTGAACATCTCTGTCTCTCAGGTGCCGTGGTTCATAGAAAAATTACTGTTTATATATAAAACTCAAGCTCATCAGGATGAAATAATCTAAACCAGACTACAGGCCAAAAGCAGGCAACCTGAACAAACATAACTGTATCCCAGTCCTTTTCAAAGCAGTTGTGTCTATCCAATATTTCTGTAATTTAGCTGCCTTACAATTTTCGTAGTTTTCCCAAGCATGATGTAACTGTATTCCCTTTACTCATCTGCTTAAGTTCTTACATCCTGCCTATCACTGTGAGAAAAACGGTGCTGTATAAAACCAAGGCAAGCAATACAAAACACCCCAAAATCAACCAGCTGTATCTGTGACCAGGCAGAAAGCCTGACCACAGATCTGCTCCTGGTAAAGAGGAATGCAATGTGTGTCACAGTAATGCCATCTCAGGTGCAATGTGCTCTGGCTTACAAACTCCAGTGCTGGATTAATCTACCTAAATACAGGCATGTAGTCCCCACTGGGGAGGCCCTGGAATGCCTGAGCCAGCCACAGATATGATAGAGCTACAATGTGAGCACCAAGACTTTCTGGACTGGCAGCTGGAGACCAGCTCTGATGTTCCAGGAAACTGAAAGGGCATCAGACTACTGCCTGCATATTTGTGTGGCTGACCAACATACTCAGAGGAAAAATCTTACACCCATACATTGTATATGTGTATTTTATACATATGTTTACGTATACATTTTGAACATGAAAACATATACACATTTTATAGTATATCTAAGTATTTTATCTTTCCTTTCCATTAGTCATTTTATCTAAGTTAAATAAGCTTGAATTATTGGTTTGAATGGAATAAGGGAAAGCAAAAAAATTAGCAGTTGAAAATAAATACCATTCACTATTGTCATAAAAAGTTCAATGAATAAAATATTTGCTGCTCTGTTACAGCACGTATGGTAATTTCATTTGGCATATGAATCACTGAGGCATACAAAATATTGAAGGATGATTTTTCAAAGAACTTACTGCATTGGCAGTTCTGTAACAATATTACAAGGCAAGAGGTCTTCAGAAAGCAATATGCTGAGCTAGCATTTTTGTGTCAAGGCATTTTAATACAATTATGTTTTTGTAACTGCTGTGATGTCTTTAGAACCAGACTGTATAGTTTAGAACACTTCTTATCTCTTGATTTCACACTTGTATTTCTTCTGATCAATCAATTCTAATCTCAAAACCTTCCACTTAATGGGTTTTACTTCTTAATTTAGGAAAGCATGTTTAAGGATATATATATGTAGTGGGAAAGAAATGTGTATATAATATACATTATATATGCTTGTATATATATATACACACACACTTTTAAAAGTAGGGAAAATTATGTATAAAGGTTGAATTCTGATGCCATCAGAATTCTTTTCTTTCACATGAACAACTTGTACTTTGGTAAGGTGATCCACCAATCTGCTGTAACATGAAAGGAAACCCAGGCCTTTCAAGACATTTTCATTCTTTTCAAGGATTTGCTTGTTGTGTATCTAGTTATGCTATCACTTCACAACTTACAAAAGGAATCTGATAATTGGTATTACAGATTTAATAATTTCCAATATGTAACACATTTCTTTACTGTGTAGCTGAATTACAGCTGCTGGCACAGCTTCAGTTACAATTTGTCATGAATGTGGTCAAAACCTACCAAAAGTCTTTGCTTTATGCCAAGCTTTTCAATAAACTGCCAAAATTAGACGATGATAATAGCTAGTCCACAGGGACAGATACAATATTTTACTCTTGCCCTCCAAAATAAAATACAAGCCTGCTTATGTTAGCAGCAGAGATACAAAGCTGTAGAATATCTTGACTTGGGCACTGACCACTGGGCTAGTGCAGAAAGGAAATAGTGACTCAGAATCCGGCTCTGCATCAGAACCACAGTAAGTCCCAAAACCTTGTATGAGGTCACCTGCTGCATCATTTGTCTTACCTAGGTGGCTGTACCTGGCCAAAAGTGACAAAACATTTTATTACTTTTCAAAGATCTGTGCTTCAGAGAAAAATAAGCCAACTTTTCCAAAACCTCTACAAGATGTATGGAAGCTACAGAACAAATTTAATGAATAGTCAAGCCCTGATAATATGAAGCTACAAATCATCTCAGGTTCTTTTGAACTCTCTTGGTTATACAAAACAGTAATTATTTTGTGATCTAACTGGATATTCACAGACATGATTTTCATTAAATAAGTAAACAATATTGAGTTTATAGAACAAACACGCTTTTAACTGTTATCATTAACACATTTAGCCTTTCTCTTTGAAAGTCAGTTACTTACAGAACTACTTTTGTCACTAAGTCACTCCTTCCATTAGCAAAATTTTTGCCCTTCCATTATACATTTTATGACTGAAAAACATTAGAAAATAAAGCAAAACCATTTCCAGAATATGAGCTTTAAGACCTTTTGTAGAACATCTTTGTCTTAGAATTACCAAAACTTCTTAAATCTTACTGCAAGAACAGCAGTATACTCTACAATTATTCTGATTTAATGTCTTTCTAAGAATATTCTTCAAGATCATGTTTGTCTTTTTCAGCTTACAAGCATCAGCAGACAATTTGAAAAGCTTTTATCATAACCCCTTTTCCACTCCATTGTGTGTGCTAGTGTCTTTTTTTCCAAAAACAATCACTGTTAATTCAAACAGATGACCCCTAATTTCATTATCTTGCAATTTATGTATTAAACAGACTATGTAATTTTCTATAATTAGAGAAAATTTGGTTTTAGTTGCTGAGGTGTGTTCATATGGTTTTGTTATAATTTCATTTTCAGATTAATGGTTTTGTGTTACACAAACCTCTGATGCTTTCCTAATTAAAACCTTTTCAGGTAAAATACGCTTCATTACGCTTATAACAAACACATTAATCCATCAGGATTACCTGACAGTCCAGTGCTCCGGGATGACCAACAATTTGTCTAGAGAATTTTTAAAGTATTAATATGGAACATTACAACTGAGGTTTACAAATTACATTTAAAAGTACAATATGCAGTAATTGAATCAGTAAAATATGCGCTGAAACAATTTTCAGGCGTTACTCTTATGGCTGTTTTGACCAAAAAAGGGTTTTTGTACCTGGACAGTTGATGTACACTGATCACTGATAAGAAGATGCCAGCTGTGCTGGCTGAATTGACAACAAGCAGGTTTATTTTAAGTACAACTACTACTAATTCTCTGAAGGAAGAGAAATGAGTGCTATTGCTCTGCTAAAACATGGCACTACTTTCCAGTTATTTATGACAATGATCTATGTTTCTGCCTTTTGAGCAGCATGCAGCCCAGGGAGAGAGAAAAGTTTTGGGTGGCTTTGATCCCAGGGAGCTCAAAGCATTTCTAATCCATATGACTACCATCCTTCCTTTTTTTTTTTTTTTTGGTCCCAGGGATTACTGAGGAACCAAATACTCACTGAGTTAATAACAGGAATCAGCAATCAAAAGAGAGCAGATTTGAGAGACCTGATTTCATGTCCTGGAGACTCCTTTGTAATACCCAATTCCCTCTGAAGTCCCTGCAGGACCAGAGGCGTTGCCAGGGCTCTGGGGGTCCCACCAGGACAGCAGAGGAATCAGCACATGGAGACACAGTCTGGCATGCTGGCTGCTGAATTATGTTTGTAAACCTACCCAGCAAGCACGACTTAGAGATTCCAATAGCAGAGAAGCAGTCTACAGCTTTCCTTCTGGGGCAGGGAAAAAGCTGCCAACCAAATTATAAAAAGCTCTTCATTGAGTGAAGCTTACATGGGAAGCAGCACTGAATGTAAGAATGTCATCCCACACATCACTTATTCAGGAATATAATTTTTACAGTATCTCTGCTTTTTTCCTTTAAAATTTCCCTAACATTTACAGATACTTGAAAAATGCATGGCTTAATTTAATGCCATTAATAGTTTGAGCTTGTGAGGCAATTCATGTTTCCTTGTCACTGGAAACCTGCTTTGGTTATTACTGACCTCTCTCCTGGCATCAGCTGGTACCGTCTGCCAGGAAAACACATCACAGCATCTAGCAACTGCTTGGAATAGGCAGGGATATGCACAGAACAGTTGCAATCTCATTTATTCCAGAAAGAAAGCAGAGAAGATCACAATATGCAAGCAGCAGGCTACTTTTTTCTTCCCATTAAAATATATATTGCTCTCACAGTCTGAATAATAACTTATCAATTTCTTTGTACTTTCAGATTCGTTAATAATATGTTTAAAAAAGAATAATGGAGATAAATATCTTTAATTTTCTACTTCATTTTGCCTTCAGAATACTCAGGCAACCTGCACCTTTCTTCTCTTTGCTACTAATTCTTGACACGTCGTAAACGGAATACAAAACTTGAGCAAGGAAACCATTTAAACATTTAGAAAGACCACAGAAACTTAGAAAGAAGAAATTTTAAAACTGCACACACAATCTCTGAGCAGTGGAACTGCATCCAGATTCACCGGCCTAACCCTCAGATTCACCAATACCCTACCAACTGCACTTTCAGATTAGAAACAAACTTTCATTTGAAGTCACTGCGTAACCCAAGGCTGCACTGAAACCTCTGCCAGCAATCCGTACTTGCATTGGCTAATTCATTCCTTGTACTCCACAACTGAAATTTGTCCATCTGGTAGTTGTCTTTCGCATATTTTGGGGACCTGCTTTTTCCATCTGTGTTTTTACAGCACCAAATAAAATTGGATCTTGATGCTCAGTCCATGCTATTAAATACTCTGAAAATACAGATACAAATTTAGTATACTAAATAGTCTTAGAGAATGAGGTCAGGCTTCCCAATGGGTTTTTAAGGAAAAAAGGGGTTTTGGGACTTCTGTGGGTAATGATTTCCAGAAAACAACATTTTTGAACAAGCATTTCATCAAACACTTGCTGAACAAGGAAAGAAACCTCACTAACTACCTTAAAATACTAAATGCATGTTCACCTAAAATATCCCATCTGCACAATTTAAGAGAGATGACAACTCCAAAGCAAAGGTAGAAGGAAAAAGACAATGCCTGCACTTCAAGGTATTGACACTGAGATCTTTTGCATCTCAGCAGACACCTTCCTCCTTCTGAGCCTTCATAAAACTGAGTTTGAACGTCACGGTTTGGGGAGACACCAGGAGAGGATTTAACTTGATATGAAAACAAATGGACATTTCACACAGACTACTTCTATGCGTTTTTCACACAGGCACTTTCCAAACTCATCAACATTGCAGTGCTGGAAAGAAAAGGCAGAACCAGGGTCTGAATATGAAGGGTTTTATTGGACCTTACTAAAGCTTGTAATTTATGATACCAGCCTCTAGGATATGAAATGTTTACCTAGCCTTTCCTCCTCTGATGTCAGAGAAAAACTATCTGGATGGATTTTAAATTGTATTACTCAAAATAAAGTAAAATGGAAACATGAAAACAACCTCAGATAAATTGCTTCAATGACCAGCTAAACTTGACAGCATAGCAAATATATTACAGCCAGATTTGGTTCTCTGACCCACTGACTGGGAGCATCTTTCTTTTTCTCTATTTTCTAAATTTCCGATGTACGTTTTTGATTTTTACAGGAAAAAATATTAAAAATTAAAATTGCAGCTTCTCCTGTATTGGCAGAGTTGCTTGCAAAGAGCCTTCCCGGCTTATACTCACATTTGTATTCTAAGAAACCTGTTTTTCTCCCCCTTTTTTTAAATGGTTTATTGCAAATACGTATGTATAATTATATTAAAATTACATGACAATGTCTTGTTCTTTATACATCTATGTTTTCCTTTTAAATACACAAAATAACGGCTACTTCAAAAGCATGTTAATTTATTATTTTGGTAAGTCTTCACTGTAATTATATTAACTTATCTGAACATCTGCATTAACTAAAGCGAGCTACAGCTACATCCTCTTCATATTAAAAGCAAAGCAGCAGCTCATCTTACGAGGCAGCAAATTAAAGTTAGTTCCAGCCCTTCTCAGTTCACATTTTTTAGAGCAGGTACTCTCCCTGACGGTCTACTCCGTGTTTACTGTTGTGCTCTGGAAACTACAGATATACCTTCACTTTACTGTCTCCTCGATCCATGGCTAATTGTATCTATCCATCTTGTTGTCTGCTGCAATCATCTTCTAGTTTCTGGTGAACCAACTTTCTCAGAAACCTTCACTGCATGAAATACGTTTTTAGAATTCTAATCTGAAAGTTTCTTTTTCTCTTTTTTGTCCATTTTTTTTTCACAGCTCCCATGACAACCACATTTGTCCAGGCCACAAGGGCAGATATATTCGTTGTGGACACATGAAATGTCAATTGTTACCACAATTTGTTGAAAATGCTTGTACCATGACATTATGGATTACTTTATACATACATCGTGCCTTCTTTAACTCTCAAGAGTACTTTACAGTACTTATGATTAAGTACTTTAATACTTAAGAGCCTTAGAAGGCTTATGATTATTTTATTGGACCTGCAGTGGCAACTACAAAAACATACCTAGATCCCTAACTACTGAAGAAAACTTTGAACAAGGTTTTTTACCAACCTGTCTGAAGTGAGCTGCACATGTCCTCTACTGAAAAAAGTACAAATTAATTATGTCCTCAATAAGATACTTCATTTTCAGGTGTGCTGTACATACATATTATTTCCATAGTGTTATGGCAAATAATTATGCAGGATATTTCAGAATTCATGAATATAAGGTACTTTGCCTTATTCATTTTTCATCTTTTGGGATGGCTTGAAAAAAATACTTTCAAAGGTCTGTGACTGGAAGCTGGCCTTTGCTGTAAACTTTAATCACTACTGAATATTACATAAAACTTTAACAATTATTTAAATCTACAACTGCTACTACAATAAATGTATTTAAAAGTTTGTTCACCAATATTTTAAGTTAAAGGTTGTCCAGTATTTTCCACATTATAACTGAGATACTTGATTTAAAGCAAAAGACATATAGAGAGATCTTTTCCTGAAATTCAGTCCCAAGAATAAGATTGCTAGTTGTTCCACGTTCCATAAAATTCATGTCCCTTTACTTTTCCTCTTCTTAAAACTTACTTTGTATCTTCTGGAAAGCAGGTTTTCACTTTCATTGCCCAAGGGCATTACTAGAATTGTTACTGACCAATTGTTGCTTTCCCAGCATCTGCTCCTCATTTAAGTCCCCACAGGGACATCTTTTGACTAATTTAACTGGGAACTCTGTTTACAGATACACAGTTTCAAAATTCTGCAGCCTTTTCAGTACAGCCCTCAGGTCTGCCCTTCTTCCTAAATAATTACTATGGTATCTTCCTCTGGATCATGTAGATAAGGAGTTCCTTCTTAAATTCAGCAAAAAACAAACACAGGTAACAGAGGTCACTTCCACCTGAAGAACCAAACGACACAGAAGGAAACCTTGATGCAGTTGAGTACCGCAACATAAACCACTCTACTTAGCCCTATCAGCTGTTTCCAGTAATGTCCAAAATCAAATTATATGGCTAAGGTAAGCACACAGGGAGACACTCATAACACTAAGTCGGTCCTTGTGTTTCTGCAGCACACAGGGAGACACTCATAACACTAAGTCGGTCCTTGTGTTTCTGCAGCACACAGGTTTCCAGTTCTGGGATTGACACCTCTGCATTTAGATACTCTTGATGGAATTCATTTCATCAACTTTAATGAAATTGCCCCTTGCACTCTTGCACAGTCTTGGTATCCATAATGACCCATTGCAAACAGTTTTACAGTTTATAAGGCAAACCATAAAGAGCACTCTCTTTCTTGGTTTATGTTGATGTTTTATTTGAATTTTTTTTTTTTTTTAATCTTTAACTTCCACTGAGACCCCTTTTGTCAGTGAAGTCAATAGGATCTCCCTTTCTCCAGTCCTGGAGGACAGATGACTGGGATTAAGTGCAGATGTGGCTCCCTTGCGCTATCCACTGCACTTTGACATTGTATCATCAGACCTTGAGCCACTGCCCTTCGCAGGACACATCCTAAGACACGCAAGGCAGCACTGACCATTCCACTAAGAAAACAGCACTTTGCTGAGCTGAAATTAGGCCTTCACTTTATTTGACGGACTTTGACCCATGAGACAGTCATTGCACCTAAGCACACAGGTCCCAGGACACAGATCTCACTTCTGCAGCAGCAACACTGCCCTCCTGGTCCAGCTCAGCAGGCCCACAAAGGCTCCCTGTATCCCTTGGCTAGAGAACAAAGATCTCTTCCTGATGCAGACAGCTGTGGAAATTGAGAGATGGCTATGGGGGAACTCAGAGAAAATAAAAACAGGCTGATAAGGGTTTTCCCCTTTACCGATCACGTTGAACTCCTGTGCTCTCTTGCATCATTTTACAGCTATTTCTTGCAACCCAAATAATTTCCAGTTTTGACATACAATCACTAAAAAAATATATTGGCTTTTTTGCTTTCAGTATTTTCATTCACATTACACCTTCTGAAATTGCATCATGTACAGGCAGCTTTTTACATTAAAAGATTAGATTCCTTTGCCTTATTTTTCAAAACAATGACCTCTTTGTAATTTTAAACACCTTCAAATACAATCTTCAAATACACATGAAGATGGTCTTGTGAGAATCAGCAGCTGGGGAGTAGACCCAAATACTTTTTGAAAAGGTCATGCTACTTCCTCGGGCAAATGTACAGCTGATTCTTAGTTTATTGCACCAGGCACATAACTTACATGATACAAACTATCCCCAGTGTATTTACACGTCTGCATCTTAAAATCATATCGAAACCCATTTCCCTCCACCTATCTGAAAAGAAAACAGAACTTACTCCCAGCTCTTGTAAAAATAACTATGTAAGCCTTTTTCAGTTTTGTTTTTACCTTTTTATTTGTTCCAGGGTCATCAGAGTGAAGCACAGAAGTCTTTTGCTTTAGCATATAAAAATCTTTTTGTCAGTGATCACTTGTACTTTTTGGACAGACCAGTCCATAATCTGTATTCCCTTTGAAGAGTTTATCTTCAATGCCTACTCACATTCCCCTCTCATTCAGCACTTTCTCGGCTTTCATGGTTTATAAACCACAGAGATCAAGTGACTCCAAAGGAGACACTCTGTTTTTTCACCATGCGGGGTGTTCCAGCTATACTTTGGATTGTGATGACATTGCAGGTAGCACCTCTAAATCTGTCTTTGCTTCATGATGCCTTTGCTTTGAAAAAAGTCAAAAACTATCTCAGTATTATTTCAGTGAATTAATTACTACTCAACTCTTTGAGAACTCTTGCTTTTAATACTTTGTATTAAAAGATATCAGCACTCACTGACACTTAAAAAGAATACAATCTATAACACACCAGTGTAAAAACGGAATTTTTCCTGCTACTTTTTCAGTAAACAAATATTCCGGTTCTCCATCCATATGTACCTGACAGCACAATATGATTGATCAGTCAGCTCTGCTGATTTTTCAGAGCCAACAACATCTCATGTGCCATTGCTAATTTTTTTAATCAGTCTGAAATAATTTATTTTTCTTTGCACTGGTATCTTTGTGTTACAGACCAGTTTCATCTGTGCTATTTGAAAAAAAGAAAAAAAACACCATGTTTTCAAGAGAACTGTTAAAAACAAATACTATTTGTTCAATGTCTGGGGTTCACTTAAATAACATGACAAAATATCTTCTCATTATAAATTGGGACACAAACACGCAGACTTCCAAATTCACTTAAAAAAACAGAGAGACATGGTTTTGTAATCTTCATAAAGCATAAGTGAATTACATGACTGAGTTTAAGCCATTTTTTTTATTTTTGAAATATCTGCCATCGTGAAAGCATTTATTACCCTTTTGAAGTCAATCAGTTGAGGAGGTGGGAATACAAAAACAGTTCTACTTCCAAAGAATAAAAGGTTAAATTTTCAATATTGAGATCTCATGATCTAATTAAACTGAAATTTACAAGCAACAAAAGAGACTCAGAAATTCTATTAAATCCATAGTACCAGAAGAAAAAAAAAAATCTAAGAATGCTCTAACAGTAATTTAATAGCAGGACTGATGAAAACTGTTCTATTAGCCTGAGTGTGAAAATCAATCATTGGCATACTGTACGAAGCAAGCTGAATGAACTTCATTTAGTATTCACTTTAATTACAGTTCTACACCAGGTCTTCGGGCTATGAGCTCCTTAATATGTAACTACCTCTTTCACCAATAATGCTTGCTTTATGAATAGCACAATAGGTAGATCCCAAATAAATGACAGAGGCACAGGCACTTTTTCACTGTCTTCTTACTTTCCTTAAATGACATGAACTAACTATCAGAACAATTGCGGATATGGGATATATTTGTGCATGAAGGTTGTTTCATCCCTAACCACGCCAGTTTTTATTGCATATAAAATATCATCGTGGAAAAAAAGGACTTTTCTTGCTCATTTTGTCATTAGTATTATTTTTTCACTTGGAGGAAACATATTTCTGGCTTTACTCTTGCTTTCAAATGATGCTCACCTGTGGAAGACCCACAGAATGCAAGCTATACATTATTTTTAAAGAGGCTTTCAGTTGACTACCCAGAGAAGCTGTTAAAATTGGCAGATGGTAACAAAAATAATATTTGAGCAGAGCGTTTTGGTGCTCCCACAATCAATTATGTGGTCAGGAACCTATTGATCTCCCTGAATTGCCCACACCTGGATTAACTTCTGCCACTTCGCTCTTCAATGGGACTGCTCTATGCCCATCACATAGTTAACACTCCAATGGATAGATTCCATATAAATACTAGAGCCAGGTGCACCTCTGTGACTACATAAACCTCCTTTCAGAGTGCTTTAAAATCAGGTTATCATCTTAAACCCACCATGATTTTACCACAAGAAGCAACAAATGCATCACCAAGTTGGACTTTTTGAAGGTAGCTGAGGCTTCTAATACAAGCAAAAAACATTATTGCTACTAATATCCCAAGAATATTGTGAAAGAGTCTCTGCCTAGATATTGTTTTGCAATTTTTTTTGTTATTTGTGGTGAAACAAAAGAACATATTAGCTAATTGAGGTGCAACTGCACCAGAGAGTTACTCCTGAACAGCGCAGTGTGGATATTACTTAAAGATATGGCTCTGAAAAAGCTTTAAGAACAAAGGTAAATTAGCCTTTGAGTGGTTTAAAGGAAAAAAATAAATGTTAGCCATAAACTGAATTTTTGCCATTACCTTTATTTCCCTTAGTCTTCCCACACTACTGAAGTCCAGAATATGACCGCAGAGGACATGATTTAATTGCTTTGTCGCTCACATGGCAGCTGGACCAAAGATCTCTACAAACAACATTTACACACAGAAACAAGGTTTGCTTAACTGAACTCTTCTCACAGCAGAACATAATTTACAAATTTCTATAACTCCACAGCTGTATTTTGTATGTGTTGTACTCTTGGACCCACTCTGCTCTCCTGCCTTTGCCAACAGTGTGTGCTGAGAGATCACAGTCAAGCATAAACCTGTATTAATGGTAAGATAAACAATAGCTTTCACTTGCAAGCATCAAGCGTAACCGGTAAATAAGATGAATAGTAAGTATGGAAAATAAACAGTACAGAGAAGAAGACAGAATGTTCAGCAGTGCAGTGTGGGCAGTGAGTTACTTTCACATACGTAACTTAAGATCTATGCCTTAAAGACCAAATGTCTGGACCCAGACCTTTTGATCTGCGTGCCTTTGCCAGAAGACACTGTCAGAGTAGGTTTTAAAAAGACAAAACATGGGGTTTTTTCCCCCTACTTCTGACAGTTTGGGAAAAACCTCTGCACAAAACTTGTCCCGGGCAGAAATTTCCCTGAGGAGGTAGACCTAATGTCTCATTAGAGATTTCCTTGATTTCTTTTGTGTTTTCAGATTTTTAATACTTGGTTATTTTAAGAGGTCTTTGGTGGAATTAATATAATTGCAATTAAATCCTCTCTAGATGCGTTAAGATCTGCTAATTGAACATTCTGGGTAAGAGATCAATGTATTCAGTATTGTGATTCTAAAACTAGGAAAAAACAAGCACTGCTTAATTTTCATTGCTGTATGAGGATAGCTTTGTCTTCAGTTTCACGACTAAAATCCTTTTCCACATTTTTCATTTCCAATCAACAGCTGGTGTAACTGATTTCCCTAAAAAGTTTTGTGTAAAGATTTTTAACGAAGTAAACTAGTTAGTTAGTTCATTAGTTAGTGGGTAAAAATACTTTGATATGGAACTGCAAGATCTCTTTAGAAAATGAGGGGTTTTATATTTTTTTTATGTCTTGAGGAAAACTGCTTACCAGTTTTGACCCATATTCATGAATTCTTTCATTAAGCTCAAAATGCCTATTTAAAAAAAAAAAAAAATTAGGCATCCCAGAAAGTTTGGTTTAGTTACAGATATTCTTAATTATCTACCTGTGCTAAAATAGTTTTCTATTTCCACATATTTTTATGGTATAGCAAAATCCAGAAGCACACCAGAACAGATTTATATTAACAATTAATTATTTCAAATTAATAAAAGACATATCTTTATCACTAATGTTATGAGAATGCTTACTTGTTAGAATAAAACAAAAATATAAGCTCAAAATGAGTGATTAATAATAAGGTGTCAAATGCCATCATTTGCTAGAATGGGCATGTTACTTTCTGCACTTTTGCAAGAGTGTTCAAACAGGAATGTCATTTATAAATATATCTGTCCTAAATCACTGCATTAGTTTTCCTAGAACAGCAAATAAAACGATACAAGAATCATACTGCACTTGTATCCTAGACTTCTACCCCACAGTACGATCCTGGACAGGCAGCTCTGGTACCATCATGAAAATAAAAATTCTTATAATATTTCCTTTAAAAATTGTCAGTAAAAAGGACTATTAATCCATAAAATATTGGAAAACTGAGCCTATTTAAATAAATAACTATTTTAAGCTTTTCTCTCGAGTTATGAGAAAGTTTTCAGCAAGGTCTATAATCTCAAATATAGTAGTTTAGAGGGGTTATTTTACCCTTGATATTCCCCTATACAGTTAATTAACTAGTGAACACAGATTTCCATAGTACCGTTCTAAAATTTGTTTTTTAGTGCTGATGACAACTACTTATTTCACGACCCACCATTCTCTAGTGATGAGAAGGAATCTCTGAAGACAGTAGGCATGGCATTTAAATGACCCAGCTTATCTGCTTGGCCTCCCGAGATCTCTGCATGGCAATCCCTACACAGCCCCTCTGTGCACATCTTGGCAGAACTGCTGACATCAGAAATGACCAGGAGTGTGAAACATCTCTACTCTGTAAATACTTAAGTATGCACTATTTGTTTCTGCTGACATTTTACTGCCTTCTTGCACAATGTACTACCCTGTGTTCCAATTTTTTACAGTTGCAGCATTCTTGCTGCTTTTATTGGCTCAATTATTTGCAGTGATATGAGGTTATTTTTTTTTTTCCCAGAAATACGTTTACACTTTAGCCGCAAGTCAGTTACAGACATTAGAAAATTCAGGTGTGTGTTTTTGAAAATATCAATCTACTCTTGACCAAGTTATTGCTCAGCTAAAAAGAAATGAACAGAAGGATGCCATTCATCAAGCAGTGATTAATTAACTAAGCATATCTGACTGCTCATATTGGCTGTATTTTCACGATAGGAGCACAGTTCAATTTATTGTCGTTTCCTTCCAGGAAGTTTTTCAGCTGTACGACAGCAATCCTCCTCTAGGCACTTAAAAGAAATAGAGTTAGCAAGCTGTTTATCTGAGATAACTTTCTGCAGCAGTGAGAGGAAACCATTATAGCGGACCAGTGGCAGGTCTTGCTCTTGTATTCTGCAGTGCCTGGGGTGGACTTGCCAACAGAGACTAGAAGGACTGTAACATGTAATTCTGGTCTCAGTGGAAAAGCACAAACCATTCATTTCAGTATCCCAGCAGAGGGGACTTGAGTGATGTAGAATCCGTGCATAATCTCAGAGTCACTAATTTCACTTATGCATAAACATGAGTACTAAAATAAGATAGGCAGGCTGAAGGACAGTCCCCTCTAGGAATTTAAACTCTACATTAATACCCAAATCTCAGGAACATCTCCACCCTAGATATTCTGTAATTAGAAACCAGTGCAAAAGTAAAATTTAACTTCTTTTCATAGGATCCCATGATAATTCAATTTGGAAGGGGACATCAGAGATCTGTCCAACCTCCTGCCCAAAGCAGTGTCAGCCACAAGTGGAACACTCCTGGACCTCAAGGGTCTTCCTTTTTCCCCAATATTACTCAAGTGCTCGATTCACCTGCTTGCGTGTATGTCTCATGCATGTCCCAGGGAACCAAGCCCTCATGGCCTCCAGCTGCTAATCCCAGAAGAACTGTGTCTCCTAAATGTCACCAGCAACTTTCCTAAATGTCCAAGTTTAATCTGAAGGACTACAAAGTGCTGCACACGAACTCCAGTGCTTCTGGGTTGCTTGATGTGCAAGGTGTGTGTAGAAACAGCACGCACAGAGCATCATGACCCTGCTTGCTTCTCTCCTCTGAAAGACTAATAAAAAGTCCAATGAATAAATAAATAGATCAAATATTCTTTGCGATAAGGTGTGGTGCTTTTTGGGTTTTGGGGTTTTTTTTTGCTTTGTTTTGGTTTGTTTGGGGTTTCTGTTGTTTTTTGGGTTTTTTCATCAGAAGACTAATTTCTATTTGACCAGAAAAATTCAGTTTCTTCTGAGAAACTCATAATATACCATAATAATCAATATTTGAATACTTAATTATTAGAAGAGGATACTTCTATTAATTATTACCATGACTTATCCCATCTCTCTTACTCCTTCTTCTTTCTTCCTTATGCATATCTTTTTAACTATTACATTTATTACTAATTACATACAATGCATGGTAGCTTCAATATTGCAAGTCAGTGCTTCCTTCACTGATTGTAATTGCCTTCCTCATACAAAGGAGCAAACACGCTTACTGAAATTCAACTCAATAAAGCAGTTATTAATAGTGAGCTACTGTCTCAACTCAGCAAATTTACCATTATCTGCTTGCAGGATATAACCACCACATTTATGTTACAGAATCACAGAATTATATAATCATTTTGGGTTTGAAAGGGCCTCCAAAATCATGAACTCCAACTGTTAACTCAGCACTTTCAGGAATATTTGTGCAGTGCTTCCAGTTAAGTATTACCTGTATCTTTTAATATGGTGATAGCTTTATTTGCAACACTGGAAGCAGATTCACAATGTAAACTGCAGTAGGGGTAGCAACAGAAGAAAAATCTGTGCATTTGTTGTCAACTTGTCATTTAACCAAGCCATGTGCAAGCCTTTATGTCATGTCACAGGTGCCATGAACAGAGGTGTTTTTTTCTGAACATGGATATTTTTGTAATTCCCAGACATCTCCAGTGTGTAAGTGAGTCTGCATATGTTTTTGGAAAGGATTGTGAAGAGTCAAGGAGACGCCAGAGGAATTTTATAAACCACTGGATGCCTCAAACAAACAACTATGTCATCAGGAAAAGCAGAAGCAGGCTGTGATAGTAGCTGAACAGTCCCTTTGTCTCAACATGATCTCCACGGATTTTTGTCCCCAACTCACGTAAACATTTTGTCTGCAGCATGGACAGATTATGAGCAGAAGGATCAGTCCTCTTTAACAAAGAGTTTACACTGCTTTTTCTAAGCACAGAAGTGATGGAAAAGGTTGGCTACACTGGCATTATCCCTAGGGACTACCTGGGAAGGGTTAGTAGCAAAACAGTTGTTTCTGAATTCTGCATATTGATAATCTTTCTTTCTTCCTTTTTTTTTCCCAAATAGCCAGTCACTAATATTAAAATTAGGTGGTTACCTGCACCCCAAAGTAGAAAAGAACCCAAACAAATATCTGAGAAATCTTAAAATATTCTTTAAAATTCTGAGAAATGTGTTGGAAAAATGCTGGTGATTCTTGGTTAGAATAGTAAGTGCTAGAGGAAAGAGAAATATGTTCCTATATTTCATAATTATTTAATAACTTGATTTATATTTTTATGGTTTAAAAGTGAAAGAGAAGATTTTTATTTACCAAAGAACAAAAGAATAACCAACTTATTTTTTACTTTTCTCAATTATCTTTCATAGGTAAATTTGGAATTTCCTAATAAGCTCAATTTATTAAAAAATAAAAATTGGGAATTCTCTAACCATATCTGCTTAACTTTAGGCTTTAATTAGTAGTACTATGTAAAAAAGGAAAACATATTTTTCTCTAAGACTATTTGATTGAAGCAATTTGCAATCTGTAACTATTCCCTATTTTTTACATCTTTTTATAATAATGTTATTCAATTGGCAGGAATCACTTATAATGTCTGCTTTTTGAAACCTATGTTACATTCCAGTTTTTCCTAAAACAATAACAATAAAAAACAATTAGGAAAATTCACCAGCTTTTGTGCATAACTAGAAGGTAGAAGTATTTAATTTCTCACAGCACAATAATGGTAACATTTTCAATTTAATTTAATTTAAAGTAAATTATAGTTCAACTCTCTAATGTCATTATTTTACTTAATGGCCTTAATTCAGGCCTGATGTTCAGATTAGTAGCTTTGATTATTCTGTTTATATCAGCAACTGCTTCAGTTTATATACAAAGGACTCTAGAGCTTGGGGAAATAAAACTCATGATTCACTAGACGTATCACATTAGATTACTATTAATAGGGAAGTGATGTCACTGGGATCAAAGCAAATGGACACATATTTATATAGATAGGAGATGCAAAATATAAAGACTGAAGTCCAAAAATAATTTTCTTCGGAATAACTTTTTAAAGAAGAAATAACTTTAGAAACTTTCTAGGTTCCTGCTTTGTGTTCCATCAAACTGCATGAACTTGTGTATTCAGAGTTGAAGCATCTTTTTTTTTTAAGTTCTTTTGTTTGACTACAACATCAAAATAAGAAAACTAACCTGAACATGTTCTAGAAAATGCTTTTCTGTTTCCTTTTCGCCTGGTAGACAACTTTTTCTTTTTATGCATCAACTCCCCCACACTTCTGTTCATTGCCTTCATTCTTGATAGCTGCTTTACACAAGCACTTCAGGACATAGCTTGATAAACACAACTAAAAGGGCACAGGGGTCCCTGATTGCTAGTAGAGAACTGCAATATGCCCATGGTGGCTCTAAAATGCTACAGTAAACAAGCCCCATCATCCATAGAAGATCTTTTCCAAGATACTGCTTTAGCAACAATTTTCAGATAATTTCAGCAGACCAATTTATAGCCCACTGCTGCACAGTAGTTGAAAACCTGCTGGTACATCTGTAAGAAAATAAAGTATTTCAAATAGCATTAGCTTAGTATTATAATTAATATAATAATTAAAAATATTGATAATGCATGGTAAAGGCAGAAGTCAAGAGCTGGCAGTCGTTCTGAAGATCAAACTTCCCGAGTACTGCTACTCATTCTCTGATCCTATTTTAAGCAGCAGTGGAGAGTCAGTGGCTTTTTTTCTCCTTGGAGTTATAACCAAAAATCATTTCATTTCTCACTAGTCTTTGGAGGTTATCAGTCTACCATTTTCCTGTAAAAACATCTAATTCCAGTCCCCTAACTGCAAATAGTTGAACTGGCATCAGCAACTTGAACAGGCAATTGGGACAAGTCATTTAAGGACTAGTATGTTCTTTTGAAAACTAAATTTGGTTTTGACATAATATTGAAAGGCTACATTAGTGTACTGCAACGGGATTATAAAATAATTTAGCAAATGATATTATCACAGATTCACAGAATCAATTAGGTTGGAAAAGAACTGTGAGATTATCAAGTCCAACCTGTGAATACCACTGTGGCATTAAGTGCCATGTCCAGTCAGTTCTTGAACACCTCCAAGGACAATGACTCCACCACCTCCCTGGGCAGCCCATTCCAATGCCCAGTCACCCTTTCTGTGAAGAAATTCTTCCTGATGTCCGACATAACCCTCCCCTAGCACAGCTTGAGTCTATGTCCTCTCATCCTGTCACTGGCTGCCTGGGAGAAGAGGCTGAACCCCACCTGGCTACAACCTCCTGACAGGTAGTTGTAGAGTTTGATAAGGTCTCCCCTGAGCCTCCTTTTCTCCAGCCCAAACACACCCAGCTCCCTCAGTCACTCCTCATAGGTCTTACCCTCCAGCCCCTTCACCAGCTTCGTTGCCTTCTCTGGACTCACTCCAGCACCTCAATGTCCTTCCTGATTTGAGGGGCCCAGAACTGGACACAGCATTTGACACCTATCTATACACCTGCAGCAGAATCTGCGCTGTACAAGTGAAGAGATAATTTTCTTGACCAGTAACTATAGCCTAAAAAGCCAAAAATGTACTTGTGTCTGGACAGTTTACAGTGGAATTCAAAGTCATGTCTTTTTTGTGGAAATGAGAGGTTAAGTTTATCCTGGATGATAAACTCCTCCCACATTAGGAGCCGTCTGAATGGGGAATGCAGTGCCGCTTACAGGAAGAAAAAGCTGAGGCTACAAAGCTGAAATGCCTGTAGTTTTGAATAGAGAAAAATCTTTAAAAAATCCAGGAAGGTATTTATCATTGATACGATTGTCTGTTTTCTTACGCCTTGTTTGCTTTTATGTGTTGCTGTATGGTAAAATATGTTCCACAAACAGCTTATTTGAACATGGAGTTCCTTCTAATTGTAAAGAAAGTCTAGATGCAAATGTCTATAGGGCACATTTAATGCAGAAAAGTCTTCAAACCTCTCTGAAGTACCGAAGAATTTTAAAAGGTATACTTCTCCTTTGTAAGGTGAGTCAAACGTGATCAGAGTAGTGGCCTCTCCCAGTATTTTCTTTCAAGGGCAAAGAAATAGAACATAAACATGAAAAGATTACAGACATAGGAGGAAGTGTTGCCTGGCAGGGGTAAAGGGTAACAGAAAAAAAAAGCATTAAATCAAGTGAGACGTCTCTATTCCTAAAATTCAGGTAGAACTCACTGAAGCATGTACAAAATGACAACAGGTTTAATATGTCTGCTACTCGTTAGACTAATAAAGCTGAATTTGAAAAAACCCTGTATGCATACTTTTTTTAAAAGGTGTTGCACTATTGATGTAGTAGGAGCAGAAGGACAGTAACCTTCATTAAAACTGGGTTATGTGGTCATCTGCATAGCTCTTGGCTGCACTGCAATGTGTATTTTCTGCAAAAAAAGACTTCTGAGAGAGCACGACCTTTCTGAAGAATAGACTGGTATCCTGCAGAGCCGGGATCTGTGGTCAAGAATCAATACAGCCTTCTGGAGGTGTCTCATTTGGTATAATGGAGAGCAAGCAAAACAGCACAATGAGCGGCATAAATCCATAAACACTATTCAAATGTCATTTAAGGTGCCTCCAAGGTTAACAATCATTGCTATCAAATAAGCTGTCAGAATGGCAGGAAGCTTTCGTTTGCTGAGAGGTCTAAGGTCTAATGAGGTAATTAAACCCAGAATACAACATAAACTGTTCCCATGCAGTGTACCAGCGAGCTGGAGAATCCTAATGAATAGTCAGCATTGCTGCTGCTAATGGTCACAAAACCTTTACTTCTGCTCCAGCAGCTCTGCCTTCTTCTACACAGGGTGCATTAAGTGCTTTATCATGTTTCTAGGACCATTCCTTTGCAGTTTTCCAACAAAAATTCACTAAAAGCAAAATAAAATATATATTTTTTGACATGTCACAACCTGTACCTGGATGGAGTACATTCACTTTTCAGCCAGCTCAGAGTGATGTAGAGGCTGTAACACCAATTGGAAGGGAAACAAGTGTTACAGAACAGATCTCCTCATATGTGTTGCATCTTAGTTTGGGAGTGTTGGCGCACTGTGACTCTACAGGCCTATACAATCCTGAAAACATATTAAGCCCTTTCTCTACCCTGGAAATCACAATTGTTGCTTATGGAAAGGCTATGGAATAGCCTAAAAGCTATTACTGCTCTTTCTCTACTAAAACTTTCCTGGGAAAAAGGAAAAACTTAAAAAAAAACCCACAACAAAAAGGCATCTGCTGTGTAGATGGCTGTGTGGGGAATACTATGAATAGACCTATTTGGAGCATTCTCAAATTTAAAGCTGCTGGCAATAAAGAAAGATATCTTCTGTATAGGCAAGTCCAACCACTCCTGGCTGCCCAATAGCTGTCAGTGGAAGTAAGGACTGGTAGGGGTCTCCTATGCTCAAACGCCAATCATCACATTCACTAAAGGGCCAGCAACAGAAGGATATGGGATACTATGAAATGTCTATGTGTTTTAAGGGCAAAATACCAGTGAATAAGCCTTTGCTGAGCCTTGTTTTACTGCCTATCATCTTTACATTCATAAATCAGACTGAATTTCCAGAGTGTCAGAAGTCTGGCTGCAACCCCTACGTGGACCAAGAAGCACCAGAAATTATTTTTCAGAGCTGAGGCAGTGCTATTCAATGATAGAAGGGGATGCCAAAAGGATTTCTGAACCTGAGACTTGGCTTCATAGACCTAAAAATGCAGACTGTATCCAGACACAGTTAGCTTAAAAGCTTTTGTGATTGAATACCTGAGTACATTCATATCGCAAACTACAAGAGGGCAAGGAGAAATCTCAGTCGCAGGAACTCTCAGCACCCATGTAATTGCTTAATTGTTAGTTCATTCCTCGCTTGGTCGCATACAGAGGACTTGATTCAGCACTTGGTTTTAGTCACAAGACTGATGGATGCCAGACAACAGTCGAACAAATACCCTGAATTACAGCTCTCCAAGAAAAGAAGAACTTTCATATTTCTGGCCTTTGGCCTAATGAACTGTTTTTGCCTTAGGTCCTAAACCAACTACAGTATTATTAATTATTTAGTTCCTCAAGAATTTATTTAAAAATAAGAGGGAAAAAAAATACAATATACTGGACTAGACATTGTATTTCCTTGAAAGAAGCAAAGTCTCAAAGTTGGAGAATGTTAAGCTTTTAGAGAAAATGATTTAATAGTCTCTTAACTGTGGAACATACAGAGCAATAATTCTGACAAAAGGTGACTTATCTTTCTGGGATGCCTATCAAATTGATTGTGCAGATTAAATACGTGCTCCAAACTGTATGCATACAGGTACTAAAATCACAAAGTACTGCTGAAAATGTCCAAAATCGTCCCTTGTGTAACTCTACTGAAGCCAGGGGAATGACGCCTGGGAGACATTTGTCACGTTTATAGGCAGGTTTCAATCTCAGTGACAGCAGAACAAAGGCCCCTGTCAGCAGGAGCTCTGCCAGAAGTTCTCTTACAGAGCAGGAAAGCACAAGGCGTAGGCACGGGAGCCCCATTACTGACTAATTCAAGTCCAAAATGAGACTGAAGCGGAGTTGGTAGGAAAGGTTCAACCTACTGCCTCTTCGCTATATCTGATACATCCCTTTGGGATCCCACGTGGGTTTTAAGGTTCCTCTCCCAGTGCACCCTGGTGCAACCTACACTGCTTCCATTGATTCAACACACGCAAATGCCATGAACTCAGATTGGATCAGTCACACACCAGCATGAGGTAAAGAAAGAAATAACTGGTCAAGACACTGAACTGTCCAGTTATTTTTCATAGAGTTCCCCTCCTTCATCCATCCCGGCTAGGACATATCAAATAGAAAATGTAAACTAAAAAAATGGAGCTCTGAGTAAAAAAAAATCACACATTAGTTTCGTAATATTTGGGCAACAGGCTTGTAATTTCCATCTAAAGATTTCTGATGATGCCTGGTTTTGAGTGACCATTAGGAAGTTAATAACAAACTGCATATAAATCCAGAGCTGCTCCCACTGTAAGAGAAAGTGCTGTTCCAATGAGAGGAAATTATACCTGAAATGAACTGATAACTTAAAAAGTGAAAGATGGAAGTATGATGACAGCAACTACTGCACTTGCTTTTGCCTTACTCTGTTCCTCCCTTAATAAAGAGTTTGCTGCTGAGCACTGAAACAACTGGCCTCTCTACCTATCTCCTTTACCTTAAAATCACTGTGCAGACTGAAATTCTTGATGAGCCCTGGGGTAGGAAGGAGAAAGTAAAACTGTGCAGACATATGGATTCATTAAGAGCAATGGAGATCATAGAAAATGGTCATCACGGATTATAAGACAAACAACAAGAGGAAACTAATGGCAAAGTAAGTTTGAGAGTTTTTTAAATACACCTGGGAAAACACAGTAAGTGACATTCAAATGAAGAAATACTTATCTAAAGGAGATGGTTAACAAGCACAGTGGCTTTTTTTTCTTTCCTGACAGTCTTCAACAGCGGTATGCTCTCTTAAAGACATTTTTCAGGAAATTCTCCTTAGAAACTGAAATCCCTAGAGAGAATCTTAAGTGCAGCAATCACTGAGTGCAGATCAGATACTTGGATAGCTCTGTAAAAAGATTATTCACTACAGATTCAGTCATGCCATGAAGCCACAAATCATGGAAGGAATATAAGGACAACATCATTAGAAAGGAGAAGTGTCCATAGTTCCTGAGACAGGACACTGCGACAAATTAGAGCAGTCCTTGAGCTTACAGCTGCAAAAAATCAAACCAAAAATCAAAATCACATTTCTTAACTCATGCAAATATCATGGATTAAGGGCCCTGTTTCATTGAAATTCCTTTTTGTCTATCTATTCAGCACAAGGAAAAAATTATTTTTCCTCTGTAGTGAATATATACAGTACTGTAGACTACAGAGTCAACAGTAGAGTGCCTGCTTCTTTTTAGAACGGGATGCAAACAAAATATGGCCTAGCATGCAAAAGAGTAATAAAAATCATGATCTTGTGTGAGAGTCACTGATCAAGTAAATAAAAAAATAAATTAAAATCCTGTGATATGTAATAAAGACTGTTCTTCTGACAGAGAGTTAATGTCAATATGCTAAGTAGATCTATTCATTAGTGTACTGCGAGAGAAAGTTGATGAAATAGTTGAAGCCTGCAGGTAATCATTCCAGTTAATGAAGTATGGAAGATTGTAAATAACTTCACACAGATTTGCACAAGATAGGAGACTAAATGAGAAACACCAATTTCTGGTAAAGTAAATGATCATTTGTATCAGGAACAAAATGCCTAATACTTCTAGCTTGAAATAGGACATTTATCTAGAAACTACATTAAAATTCTCAGTAAACAACATGTGCAAGTTTTTAAAAAAAAAGTATATTTTGTGGAATTAAGATGTATTGGTATGAATGTTTTACAAAACTTCAGTGCAATTTCAGATTTCCACAATTTTTCAAAAATGCAAGAGAAGAATTTGGAAGATCCAATTTCATATTGATTTTTGTTTCAACTTTTAAGTAGTTAACATGTCTTTCACTGACATTGTTTGCAATAGGATTTTTTGCAATGAAATTGGCATGCTCTGAGGCCCTTTTCTCTGCAGCTTGTTTTGGTTCTTCTACATATAAAGATACAAGTGTAAAATAACACAAATGGGATTGAAAACAAACCCCATGTATCTTCTACATTTTATTAGGAAAGTGGTTAGGAGAAAAATTTGCATAGAGGAAAACTATTCATTAAGGATGTGAGAGACTGGGAATGAACACCAATATTGTAAATGTAACTCCCAAATATCCAGTGAATGCAATGCTACTGAAGCCCCTCCCATTCCCTGCATTAAAAAAAATGGATAAGAACATCACATATATATTTATATGCGAGTTTAGGTACGTAATTAGAATGTTCCTGTTTTATTATCTCAACGAATGTAAAAACCCCATACTGTTAAAGCAGATATTCACATATTTTGAGTTATTTTACTAATATTCAGAGGGATCCAGATAAGTTATAAGACTCCTACTTCTGTATTTTTGAGAATTCAAACATACAGATGCTTCACCACAGCAAGCCTTAGCATGAGAGTCCTCGGGGCACATGTTTTAATAGATTCCTATTCTAAAACCACTTCTATTTTTTCTCTGCAGTGATAAAGAAAATATAAAATTTAATGTTTACATTTAAGCATGCAGTGTCTGTTAAAAATGCCTGTCTCTATCAGCTATTACTAAGCAGGCCTAGGGCAGATAACCTCCTCATTTGAGAATATCAAAAATATTCCTGAAGCTAGGTGCAATGAAAAGTGCTATTAAGACAACAAATAGAGGAGAAAGCTAAGTAAACCAAGTCACATTATTTTCAAGGCTTATCTCCAGATAACCTGAACTCCAATATCACTGATGATCTAGGCAGTTCTCCACATCATGCTATCTTGGTGGGTGATCATGCATTTATGACAGGAGATCCAAGGACTTAGAACCTGTTACCTGAAAGTCCCAACATGGCCTGTTTTACAAACACACAGCAGTACAGGAAAGTGTGAACCGTATCAGAAAGCAGGGTCTAGAAATGTGCAAGAACAACCGAACATTCAACAAGAGGGAAAAGAAATTAGGGGAGCTAAAGAATTCTTCCCCCAGACCCATGTTTAGAAAAAATGACTCTAACACTGAACTCTTACTTTGGACTGATACATCCAGCAGTACTTCAAACTGAACAGGCTCTCTTTCCATTTTTAGTGTCAAGCAATCAAAGTTCTGTTCTCTCTTCTAACTAAAGGGGTGCATGTGGGTTGTGTACCAGGACAAATTGTGCCCTCAGTCTCTCCCACGCAGACAGAAAAATCCCAGACAGATTGCTCACATCATGCCTTTTCATCAATATCACCTGCCCTTCTATCTGTACCTTCCCAGAGCCTGCTAGTCCTACTCAAGGCATGAGTAAAACCTGTTGTCCTCATGCCCATCCATCAAGTGCAGTGAGTGCAGGAGTGTAACTGTGCAGTGGGCTTTTAAAGGAATTGCAGAAGATAAACCCTTAGGCGAAGGTTACACACGGGTGAGTGGTGGCAAGTAGGGGTGGTAAGCAGTAGGTGGTAAGTGCTCTTACTGCTAAGGGGGCTTATGCCAGAGAGAGCCCAGCTGGGACACCAGAGCTGGGGCAGTATCAGTAGGGATGGCAGGTCTAGAAGAGTAAGATCTCTCCACTTTCCAGCTAAGCAAGTTTTAGCTGAAAGGGAGACACATTAAATATGGAGGTCTACAATGCCATACTTGAAAAGTCACAGCCGAGGTCAAAATCATAATTTCAATAATCTATCCTTTATGTCATTACTATGCAGGTTCTTTTTTACCCTGGTAAATATGCTGGTTTGAAAACAAACCAGTGGGAGACACCAAGTAAGAATAACAATTTCATAGGAAAATAAAAAATAAAGGCAGAAAACACTGGTTTAAACTGACAGAGTCAGGATACAGCCTGACACCCTGTTGGTCAGGGTGGCAGTAGTCCTGCTGAAGTGATGGATGTGGTTCTGTTGGAGCAGTGATCCTGTAGAAGGGTCTGGTCTTCCTCAGAAGATCCTGTGGAAGGATCTTCCTCTGGGGATCCAGTGGAAAGGCTGTCTGGTGTTCCAAACCTCCGAGTATATACAGATGGGAACGCTCAGTTCCTTCTCCTGGGCGGAGCATCTCACAGTGGGATGGTGAGTCCTGAGGCACGGCATTGATGGGCCCATTAACAGGAGATAGTCCGGAGGGAGGAGGCAGGGAGCACTGCCCCACCTGGTTTCAACAGCCCATGAAGATGGTAATAGAATACGCTGCAACCCAGGACAGTAAATTACCAATCTTTCTCTCTATAATCTGGGATGCTTCAAGGAGAGCTGTACCCTCACGACCTCCCTAACATATCACTGTATGGATAAAACATTAAGAAAGAAAACAGTGGGATCAGGGAGCAGGGAGGGCTGTACCACTGATTTGATAGACTCAAAAGGTTAATCTTCAGCTACATCTTGTTCATTAGTCTAAATATACATTTAAAACATCAATGTGCTTTAAAGTACTTTGTCAGTACCCATTAAGAATGTGCATTGCATATTTCAGACATCTTGATAGTAATAGGTGCTGAAAAGCAGGCACTGTTCATCGTTTTAATGAGTGGTTTTCCCTCTGAGTGCACTATGGAGCTATGATGCACCATAAAGTGACACTGGTATGCCCTGTGGACATGCAAGAGCAACCCATTCTGTGAAAATCAGGCAATTAAAAGGCATAATGTGTGAGCATGACTTCAAAGCAGCTATTCTTTCAGGTCTTGATTGCAAGCCCTACTTCTTCCCACTGACATAAGGGAGGTGAGGAGGTCTAAGAAGATCTTTCTAATACTGGCCACCTACACTGGAATGTGGACAGCTGAAAAAAAGGAGCCACTGTACAGCTATTATTCCACCTCTGATACATGATACACTTTTTCACATCATTCTGCTAACAGAGCTACACTGTGCAAGTAAATATCCGCAGCAGATAGATTAACTGCATCTGCCAGCTGGGGACAAAACTACATCTATTCTGCTAAACATCCCTGTGCCCCAGGCCATGCAGTGAATAAACCTCTTGGTTGGGCTAGAAGTACGATGGCATGCAGTCCAGTCCCACTTGCTCATGCCGTCTTTGTGCCTCTTAGAAATAATTGTTCGGGCTTTCAGATGTTTCAGTTTGAATACCTGAAATAACAGGAAGGCTGTCGTGCAATCTGTCAGCGCAGAGCGGTGTGTACACAGCACGCTGCTAAGGGAACGAAGGATGTGGCATCAGAACATATGGTGTGTTTCAAAGTACACGGCCCGTTGGGATGGTGCAGAGGACTGTGTAGGGCAGAAGAAACCAAACCTGGCACGGTCCTGGCTGAGGAATGATTTGTCCTCAGGAAGAAGCATCTCCTGAACTGCACCTGGGTTCACCTTGGAGGGAGGAAACAACTTGGTTTGCTTCACTAGGAATCAAGTAACGTATCTACCACTTCACAAAGAAGCATTTGATTTATTTGACAATGCCAACACATCCAAGGTGTCCTTTTCCACTGATGCTGCAGGAACTAGTTGTAATGTAATGCATCTGTTGTGCCAGCAGCTCTGTAGAACATGAGGGTAGGAGCAGAGGGTTTCACAACCAAGGTCAGGGACAGCAGCAAGGGAATGGTGCCACAGTAAGAAAATTGTGGTTGCTGGTAATGATGGCAATGAGCTTCACTCAACAGCTCCACCACTGCTCACACTGTTACTGGGGAAGTGCCATCTCCTGTTGTCCTTAATCACACCATATGGGAGGGAGTGCATGTAAAGCATGTAAAGGAGCAGCCTACCTGGGAAATAAAAGCATGAATACCAGCAGTCCACTGCTGTTTACTTTAAAACATAAGTACCAGGAAAGCAACTCAGTGCCTCTAGCAGGGGTTATGCACACTGCGCAGTAACACATGAGCAACTGGATTCTACTTTCAACATATGGAACAAGAGGATTGCCAGGCTTTGAGAATGGTACTTTCTATATGTTGCTATAAAAACACTGCAGTGCAAAATAATACTTTAACTGAAAAGAGCTTTTGCCTCCCACGTGCACACATGCTTAAACACACACGAGTAATGTTAGCAGGATCACAGGGCACCATGCGGGGCTCTGACAGCCCCCACAGCCAAGCACTGTCTCACACCGTATCATCACTCTCCTTCAGCGAAACCCAGCTGTGACTGGCACGGGCCAGACCGCCCGGCATTCCTCCTCTGAGGAGCTGGGAACGCTTCAGGAACATGTGCATTCACCCTTGCAGTTGCAGCCTAAAATGACAACAGTTGAACAAATGAACGTGTGAAAGGCAAGCTCAGACTCATGATGACTTGGGAGTGTCAGATAATGCCTGATCATATGTTCAGGGGTTTCTCTTTTCTTCTCCCATTACTGATTTGATCATTTGCCACTAGGTGAGCACACTGCTTGCTGAGGAACTAAACACAGAAGATAACAGCTACGTAGCTACCTTTTGGCAGCTGTTTGCCACAGAGAGTTTGGGATAGAATTAAGAAACACCACAATAACCCTTCCACTCATAACTGATGGTTAGCAAATGACTGTTGCTTGTCCTTCAGAAGATCAAATAATTTAAATTTTAAAACAGTTATTGTTCTACCTTTGACTGTACCTTCTAGTGCTGTTCCACAAACTGCCCTCTAGGCTATCAATAACATCACAAGAAACCTCTGCTCCTCTAGAAATTGTTTGAAACCCTGCAGATGAAAGAAGAAAGGAAAACTAGAAGAAAAGCGGAATGGAAATGTATGCCTTAAAAGCCAGTGGTTGAAAGAAATGTTTTAAATAACATCTAGGTACTTAAAAAGGAATAAGTGCATGCCTTGTGGAAATATCCCATTGAGAATTTCATATTAATTCTTTCGTCTTAATAAACCAGCTAAGAGAAAAAAAAAATAATTAGTGCCAGAATCTTTGTAATTCATTTGATGCAGCTGATCATTTAATAAAATACTTGGGACTGTGTACTTCTGTCTGGACTAGAAGATTTGGTCTATCAACCAAATCTTAAGAGTTTATAACTGTGGAGCATTGCTGGGCAGGAAATATATCTATGAACAAGAATATTTTTTGTATCTGGAAACGTTTTAGTTTTTTTCAGATGAATGTCAGCAGAGACTTACTTAGCTAGAATTTTTATAGCATTTAGATTCATTCGGGAATATTTCAACAACACTACACTTTTCAGGAAAGAAAGCAGTGTATGAATTCTGAGAGTAAACCTCATAGTTAATAAACAGACATTCATTTAAAAATCCCACTTTTGATACAGTATTAAGTAAGTTAGTTGATATAAATGCACACAAATGTACTGCAACTGTCCATTCATATTTAATTGTGTAAATAGTATCAGTGTCACAATAAGATGCCATAAATTTAGAACACTGAGTGGTAACAAAAGTAACATTAACTTTGAAAGAGAAATACATGACTCAGACCTAGTCCTAGACGACCATTTGAACACACTCTCTGACTTTGTATCTGAAAACCTTTTTTTTCGATACTTTCATATTCGTCTGTGGGTTTTAATTTTCTTTCTCTGAGAAATTTGCATTTCCTGGTAAGGAAATTGTATGCCTATAAAGGAGATCAAAATTCAAGGATTGATTCCACTTAGAATAAACAAAATACATTCCTCAAACGCTCCTGTAGCACATCCACAGGATATGTGAATTACGTAAGAGTACTGGTGACATGAGCTTTAGAAATTGTATCTTTACTTACAGATATCTTTCACATCCAATATACAGTGTCTGCTAAAAAAGGATCTCCCTCTCCCATGCTTACCTTCAAAACACTGAGCAAAACTCTTGTTTCCACTTTTTGAGTAGCACTGGTTCTTTCAGCATAAATGTCCCCTGCATTCGCAACTGGATGAAAGTATTGCTGTCAATCTCTATTCTAACTTATCATATCTTCTCATGCCTTTTGAGTTCATATAATGCATTATTCAAAGCAAGGACCAGATTTTTCTCTTGTGTTCAAGATGTCTATTACACTTCAGGAACTGCAAGAGCAGTAACTGCTTTCCTACAAATTCAGAAGCTTGCACTGTCAAACTGGGATGTAACAACTTAGCTGACTAATTTGCTTTTACAAACTTTGATGAGATTTGCTTCAGAGTTAGAACACTGGAAGACAGAATCTATTTTACCACAACTACCTGTATTTTACAGGAAAAAAGAAAAAAATGTCACCAGACCTTCGGCTTCTGAAGAGGTGTGGATTTTACTGTTTTCTGCAAGTTGCCAGTAAGACACTGTGGGCTGCTAGCATAGTCACTACACAAAATAAAGATTGGTTCTCCTGGGCCATGCTTCTATAAATTTTATTGCGGACAAGAAGAGCAAAGGCAACAAAAAACAGTCTCGGGAGATGTACTAGGAAACAATAAACATAGTATTAAAAAGCTTGCAAAAGGAGAATTACTCACTTTGAAGCACATAGCCTCTACCATACTGCATCCACCTTCCATTCAAAGGCAAATAAATTCTCCATGACAGCTCCTAATGGCCTCCACAGTTGTTCATTGAACTTGCCCTCAGTTACAGGGTAATTAAGGGATAACAACCCTTGGCTGACTAAATGAGGAGGTGGGTCCTCTCAGTAAAGCCCAACTTTCATTACTTGCTCTTTTCTTTCGTTCATCCCCTTAAGTAATATTTCAAAAACAGAACTAAATCACTAACAATTAATGGAATAATATATCTTTATTCCACTTAAATCGCTCTGTGGAGCATCACTATGATAATGCTTAAAAACTCGGTTACAGTTTGTTTAAAAGTCAGCAATGTATTACTAATAACAACCCTTACTTCAACTGAACATACAGAGGCACTTGGTATTACTAGCCCTATGACACCATGCTGTCAGGCTTCTTTTTCCAGACTGTTAAAATTTTTACACAACATATAATTGCATTTCTGCCAAATGCCACTTTTCCTATTCATCTGTTATTAGCTTGTTAAATTTTGGTCCCCCTCATAGGAGGCCACCTACATACATCCTGAAAATCTGAGAATTACATCTGTGAATACATGTTCTGACCTGCTTTCAGCCTGACATCCCCACAAAGAGGAATTTAATCTAAATTTATTTGATACAAACAGACAAGAATTTGCCTGGATAACCATATTGCTACAGTGAATTTCTGCCAAAAATAACTATTAAATTTAGATTACATACTATCTTATGCTGTTCTATTTTCATATATGCAAGCTTCTTTAAAGGACTTTGAATGTAAACTGGGGGTCTGATCCTCCTAAATTCTGAAGTCAAAGATGATGTGACCAGTTTTCAAGGGTACTGAGGTCCGCTGCACTTCAACATCACTTCGAAAAGGCTTTCACTGCACCGAGCACCAGCCAAAAACTCGAAGAGATATTGAAGGCAACCACACAGCCTCTAATCTCACTGGACAATATTCTTACCACAGCTGTCCTAAACCAGTTTTCCAAAAATGATGCAACTCCTGTTTAAAATGGTTACTACACAAGCATATGTTGTTATTGCCTTACATGAACAGAAGCTGACTTACTGAAAAGCAAACCAACAGAAGCAGAATACAGAGAGGTTTAAAATCATTACAGATTCTTCAACCGAAGAAAGGAACATCCTTATGCACCCTCCTTGACACAGGAAAATAATGGAGATGCCATACCTCCTTCCCTCCAGGCATCCACTAATCGTGATTTTTCTATTTTATACAGTTAACAGCTTGACAGCAAATTTAGAAAAGGAAAACCTACACTGAATGATTTCTAAAACAGAAAACAACCTGAGAAATAAACCTCCACTCAGCCTTGATGCTGATTTTGTTCTCACGTTGATGAAGTCAGCATTTTGATGCTGATTTCATTTACCTATGCAAATCATTAATTTTACTACATCCTCTCCATATTAATGGCAATGAGATCAATTATAAGTAAGTACACGTCCTGTATAATAACTTTTTGTGTTTTCCTCTAATTAGTTAGTATGTGAATAAAGATATCTTTTAAGTTTCTGCAATTAATATTCTATTACCAGTCGTCCCTTTGAGGATGAAAACTAGACCTGTTTGTAGTTCAGGATGGGAAGATTTTCATGTATACATGCTTCCTTCCACCTAGACACCTCAGCTCAGGGATTTAAAAGGTATTTCATTGAACTGGCGCATGAACCATGTTCTATTTATTCTATTTTGTCAACTATTTGAGGTATGTTATAAAAATAATTCTACGAGAGCAAGCCCACTCAATTTCCTTTTCCACTTCCTTTGGGTTTTTTTGTTTTGTTTGGGTTTTTTGTTGTTTTTTGTTGGTTTGTTTTTATCCTCCTCCTCTTTGAAATACCAGAGAGTCCTTTTTGCACAAGAGTAACAGGCCTTGTTATACCAAACTTTTCAGGAAATTCAAAATTCAGTTTTTTAATTGGTGGATGCTGATCAGCTTTGTCACTGGAGTGTGGATCTAGCTTTTCTCAATATGTATTAAAACAGAGTCTCAGACACATTTTATAGGCAGGGTAGTACGACGGGACATTTGTTTCTAATTTACAGTTCTTCCCTGTTGACTTTGTACCTATTTATCAAACATGAAAGTTTTTAAAACTCCTTGCAATTAAAATACCATTTTCATTCTACTTTCTATCACACAAACTCACTTTAACAAAGAAAAGAATATTGCCCTAAATTTTCCATACTCCAGGAGTAAATATAATCCTTAATGGTGTTAAGGAGTATATGCTGGATTATATGTAGTGGCTGATCTTGTTTCACTGGCTGTAAAACAGTGTGTGTTGTAAAATGTACATATGCTGGTTATTAAGGTATTTTGACAAGCTCTAGGTACATCACAAAATTTATAAAAAGCCTTCAAACAAACAAAACCAACAGAAAATATGAGTCATTAGGGGGCATTTTTGAGTCAGTACTGAGGAAATGCCCAGACTGATGTTCTGTGTTGCTAGAGGCAGAGTCTTTCATGTCAGATATGGAACTGTGGTCTTGGTTGCTTATAATTAGATGGTCCTAGGACACTTTTTTTGAGGAACTCAAGGAAATAAAGGCCCAGCATCCTGGCAAGACTCCAGTGCTGGTAATTACATTATGTCCATAATTTTTTTTCCCTTAAATTGCAGCTGGGGAAGAAGAGTCCATGTTCTTTCTAATGCTGATAGGAAGAAAAACCAAAATGCCACTGTTCTCATGCTGCTGATGGGAAAGGATGTAGTGCTTCTAATCCAAACGAAGAGTTTTAAGAAGGACCTGCAATTGCACTTTGGGCAGTGCAGGACAAGTGTGAGGTGCTGCTTTTAATCAAGAAGACAAAACCTGTTTTTTTCTATAAGATAGTTATATTACTCATTTACTTTAGCAAAACAGCATGTATTTATCATAGCAACTCAAAGCAGCAGAAGCAGCTAAGATTTTGCAGACTCTTCATAAAAATCATGTGCCCATTATAAGTCTGATAATTCCCACAGAAGAGATTTAATTTTACTATACTACTTAAAGTATTTGCCAGCTCTTACAAGTATATTTCTGGGATTCAGGTCTTCACTACTGTTCATGTAGTGAAAATGCCGTGGATAGTTACCCTAAGAGAGCTGGCAAAACTAAATTTGAGTAGCAGATGGAAATCTTCCTTTGCTCAGCTCCTTTTAGGGCTACTGTATCCATCAGCTACTTTCTTTACTGCATGTGTCATTTCAACACTTCTGCCAAAGCACTTTGTGCTTTCCACCAACCTGGATTTCTCATAAAATTCTCCAGGAACTAGTGAGAGCAAAGAAATTAGTGCAATTAAAACACGCCACTTTGAGCAGCTGATGCATTTTTCAGCAAAAATTTGGTCATTTTTCCTTGAGGAATATGGAAAAGAAAAAGGAGAATGGAATGGGAAGGCAGAGTTTTACTATGGCTCTGGATTTAGGGTCAAGGGACATGCCCTGGCCTGTAAGGCACCTTAATGCTGCTGACGAAATGATCCACACTGTCCACATGAATAGAGGATCCTGGTCAGTTTTCACCCTGAATAAAATCTGGTACCTTCCAGCACTGCAGATGGTATTATTCAAAATCCCAGAAATACAGAGAGATTGTGTGTACCTCCTTTATATATGTGTCAGTAATGAAATACCTCTAGGTTTCTTTGCATCCTCCACAGGTAGAAGTGTCTGGGTAGCAGGGAGAGCTCTACCTTGCTACAAGAGATAATTCCTACTAGAATCAGCAGAAAATCACTGAAAAGCACAGAAGCCAAAGACAGAGTCTTACTTTGTCACCTCTGCCTAGCTATTTCTGTCCTGAATTGTTTTTAATGGGTACAACTCCCACCCTTTTGCTTTTTGTGTAGGTCTCTGTATTATTTGAGTGCTATAAGGATATAAAAGTTATCTAGGTAGTTTCCAGCACTTGAGAAGATAACAAATGCATTTTTAAAGTGGAACAATCTGAAGCTTGTTATTCTAGAGGTAAATTGTTAACCTTTTCACTATGTAATGGTCCATGGACTTGAAGAAAAGAATAGGATGTATATCACAGTTCCTTTTATTCTTCTCTCTTTATTCTTTGGAGATTCAATTCACCCACAGATTAAACTGAAGTTCTTTCTTTGTCATTAAGTTTCCCAAAAATAGATCCTAGGGTTTAAATATAATTTACATCACAGTGAAAAGAATAATCACATAAATAAGAATTTATGAATAATTAATCACAACTGCTGTTACATTAGCACAATACTATTTTTAATTTATGGGGGCCACAATGGCATTTTTACTAACCTGGCAAGGGGCAAGTAGCAATTATATAAGCACACTGATTAACTGATGAGTCACTGCATAGGCATACAGAGATGGATTGATTGATTGATTGATTGATTGATGAATCCTTCCACTGTGATGATGCCACAGCATACCTGAATGAAAGGAAACTCTGGTGTGACAGTGTCCTCCGCAACAAAAAGGTTATAAAAGTATCGCAAACATAGAGAAGTGTTGTTAAAGCTATTTTCACTGAAAGTGAACTATTTTGCTCTCAACAAAAGGGATGAAATCTAGACCCTGTTTGCAGCTGCCATAATCTGCTGAGTGCTTACAATGCAACGGGGAGAAAAGAGCTGTGCTGAAGTGGTCCGGTAATGATCCTTCTGCCTGAAGAGTAACTGAAACTTTCAAAACACTCAAGATGTGCCCATTTTCACATTCCTGATAGTAAAAGGAAATACAGTGTTTTTCTTCTGAAAATGTCAGGTAAGATACGTGCTCTGGTTTTGTACCTTTCTTCGTTTCCCTACCCAGATGTCTACTTATTCATACAGCTCCATGGAAACAGAACAACTGACTAAAACCAGTTAAAGACTGGGGAGAAGCTACAAAAGGGAATTTGAAGGAGCAGCTTTTGGTTTTGTCTTTCTTTCAGGTAGTAACATGTGAAACTGATACTTAAAATGTATTTAAAAGCAGCAAAAGATAAAAGCATGGATGTCCATTTTTCTATGATAAATTAGGCTGGCATTTCAAAGGAAGATATTACAGATGAAAGCACTTGGAATTTTCAATCAAAACTCAGTTTTCATTTGGCTTGCAGAACTGAAACTTTCCAGAGAGATGAGGCTGTTGCTTTTAGCAAAGTTCAAATCACCTGTGAAAGGGTGCACACACAGACCTACCTACTAACAGTTAAGTAGCTGGTCACAGAGCTCATACGTGAGGTTTGAGACAGGTTGATACTGCTGTTCTCCCTGATTCAGACATACAGCTTCATCTTTATACTCTTGTTTTCATTCCAAAGATACTGGTTTTACTCCAGTGTAGTACTGGGAAAAGCTTTGAAAGAAGCCAGAAGTGTCTTAGGAGTGCAAAATTTTTTTCTTCCTTGCTTTGCTTTCAAGACTTAAGTATTACCTATAGACACAGAAAAATTTATATGACTTACAATCTGCTTTCTATTCTCAAATTATCAAGATAGGGTATTATGAAAAAGAAATTCATGCTATGAATGTTTATCTAAACTCTATACAAGTTTATACTCTAAATTGTCTATTAAAGATAGAGAATATCTTTATTCTAACATTCTAAAGCTTATTTGGTATATGCTTTTTATTTTGTTCCAGTACTCAAACCGATTAAGACAATTTCGTAATACCAAAAGATGTGCAGAATACCAGCAAAAGAAAACAAATGCTCTAGCAGAAAAGACTAAAGTTCAGGTATGAAGGAGATGATGAAGATGTACTTATTTAGTCATCAGATCAGATGACAAGATAAATTAGTATAGACAGCTCCTACGTCCATTGTTTCAGAGTGTAATTGGAATCATTCAAACATGTCTCTTAAAATCAGATGTCCCTTCAAATTCATGCAGATATACTACTCCAATACTTACATCTATACCTGGAGATCATTAAAACAGCATACAACCTAAATACAACCTAAATGAAGAGCTGACAGGGAGCTGGTTGGGACATTTCCACTGTTGTCTACAAGGAGGAAGGCAGTGTTTTGCTAAGAGCAGTTAGATCTTCAGTAGCTCATTGTCTGGAGATGTGTATCTGGTTCCACTTTTTAGATGGATAGCTGAGGGCCACATTTCCCACTTCTCTACTGTTTGATCACAATTCCAGAATTAGTCACAGATTGGTTGAGGTTGGAAGGGACCTTTGCAGGTCATCTTGCCCAATCCCAAAACAGGTTCTCAGGTAGGTTATGCTTTGGTGAAATGACTTGGAAATGGAGAGCTGTTCTCAAAGCTCTATTTGCCTGACAGCTGGGATAGCCCCTGAGCAGTTACTGGGAAGGAGAATGCCGAAACAGGAGATTCAGAGCAGAGCAAACCCAGGCCACTTCTCTGCTCAAAGGCAGGTGCCAGGCAGAGATGGGCACGGTGCTTCGAGAGCTCTCCTGGATGGCACGAAGGCCTGCCCATCTCTGAGGTAGGGTGATTAAAAAAATGCAGAGTGAAGCAGAGGCAGCAGGCAACAAAGCAGCCAGGAGGAAGAATGGAATCTGTGAATAAAAGCACATCTCCTTACATACTGTGCTTCAGGAACAGTACTTTGACACAACCCTATTTATTTCACAAAGGAAGTACAAAGAGAGATTCAACCTCATTGTCATTTTCTCCTCTAACACAAAGGATCCTCATGACTCTAATTACTAGCTAGCTTCTCACATCAAGAAAGGGAAATGCTGGTAGGAGACATGGAATTTATTTTTAAGAAGATAAAACTGTGAGCAGGTTTTTCTGATGAACCACAAAAGAGCAGATGCCAGCATGTTTAAAAAACTCGAAAACAGACACAGTAATTTTAAATAAGACTAAAAGACAAGAGGTGCAAAAGGGGATCAAAGCAGCATCTGGTGGTTTCTGAGAAAAAGAGAAGCTGACTTTAAAAACAGCGTTAAACCTTTGTTGAATTAGCTGTTATCAAAGGCATCAGTAGAAAAGCATCACAGGAACTGATGAAGTGACCAGCAGCCTGCCTGTCATAACTTAAAAAGTTTTCTGTGAAGTAACCAATGCTAGTCAAACTTTTGTTCTGAATTTGCTAATGGAAGTGACCTATAACTTGAAATTCAAAGCTCAGAAATCATGTTTCATGAATACAGTGTAAGTCAGTCATCTGGATACAAAATTGAGCCTGCCATAATTCTTTAGCAGATTTTATATTTATAAAAGACATGTATTCATAATATACTGACACTCAAAGGAAGAGACATTAGGCTGTTCCAACTGAAACATTATTTTTTTTTTCTTTTTTTTCTTTTGCCAGAGGAAGAGCTTTCTTTGAATCACAGCCAGAACTAATGGTTGTAGGGATCAGGAATGAGGTTCCTAACAGTCACTCCTAATCAGCTAAACATGTTAGACCTCTAGGGCACAAGGCAGTCTCCAAAAACTTGCCAATACTATGCAGATCTGGCACAATCCTTGTAATAGATGCCTCAGTCTAAGCAGTTAATTTGAGTTGGCCAAAGACCAAGCAAGAGAATGAAGCTGCTGTCAGGCAAGAGAAATGAATGCAAAGGCTGTACTGACAAATTCAACATGGTATACTCACTACCAAGGCTATGTGCACTCAGAGAATTAAATGAAGAATCACTGGATGACTTGCTACTTTTAGCCTGGTTAGTGATGCCTAGACAAAGCTAATGTACACGATCTATACAACAAGCACCATATTTAAAAATTACATGAGGCTATTTACGTATCTTCAAACTGAATGCAAATAGACCTAGTTTGTTTCAAAGCAGTGATTCACACTGGCTTCACCTATAAAAAATGAACACTGAGGTGGTACAAAATTACTAGATTCAGTCGATCCTTGCAGAAATTAAGGGCTTTATACATTCTAGTTTACTAGTGTAGATTTGAGTTTGCCACACTTGCCTCAATTTCAGCACAAACTGCATGAGAAACCACTTCTATTATGAGCAGAGAAAATTCATTCCTGAAGAGAACTCAACAAGAGAAAGCAGGTGCTTCTGTTTATCATTCCTGCTTTCCAGACCTTTCTACAGCTGAGCAAATGTTCTAGAGAATGAAAAAGAGCACAAGGAAGCAGTGATTAGATTTGAGGGTAGTTTTTTTCTTTTTTTTTCTTTTTTTCTTTTTTTTTTTTGAGAAGAAAATCCAACACATGATCATGCTAATGCTTAAGTTAATACACTGCTTCACTGCTTTCAGTGTTATCTATGTTGGAAGAAGCTTGGGGCCAGGATGAGCTCTATTCCCTTTCAAGAACTCTCTTGAGTGAAGAATCTTAGAAGGAACTTAACAGAGATTTTACAGTTTTGCACTAATGTAACAAAGTAGGGTAATTATAAAGTTTTAACCCTTCAATACTTTACCCACTGGACAACCACAAATATTGCCCTAAGTAGAAGGAAAAATAATTTGTAATAGGAAGGAACATTTTTGCCTTTAGAGAATATGATTATTTGTGTCAACAACCAGAAAGCAGAATCTTCTTCCAAAAGAAATGCAAGTATACTGCAAAATAGGTATGCCAGAAACAAACAGACCAAACCAACCAACCAACCAATCAAAACCTCACAACTTGGATAGATCTGTTAGTAAATATATTAAAAAAAAAAAGAAAGAAAGAAAGAAAGAGAGAGAGAAAGAGAGAAAGAGAGAAAGAAAGAAAGAATGAATGAAAGAAAAAGAAAGAAAGAAAGAGAAAGAAAGAAAGAAAGAAAGAAAGAAAGACAGACAGACTTAGAAAAAACAGTGACTTTAATCTACCTGGAGTAGCACAATCAAAAATTTCCAACAGGGACAGGAGAGTGTACTAGGGATCTTTAAATGAACTCCTTAATCCACTCTTAGACTCCCTGAAGTGTCTTGAAATTTGGCTTGCATTGCTATAAAAGGTCTCTATCTGACTTCCATACGGAGAGCAGTTTTCTGGTTTTCCAGAAATATTGAATAAACACTCAAGATCCTTCTTGGCATAAAATGTTGAAGATTGTTTTTTGCAAAGGCCTTTTCATTTTAAACACTATGAATATATTTTCTCTCTCTTCTACTTTTACAATGTCACCCAGACTCATAAGCAAGTTCTTGTAGAAATAAGAAAAAAGTAACATAATGTTGTCTGACTTCTTTAAGGACTTAATATGAGATAAATTGTAATGTTTGGATGCAAAATTTTAATGCTTCATGACAAATCAGGAGAAAGCTTAAAGCAGAACTAAATATTCAGAAGTCTTATCTAGGGGTAGGTGACAGGAAGCTCTGTTTAGGGCGATGGGTACTGCCACATGCAACTAAAAAAGTGTTTGAACAAAGAAAGTAACAAACTTGTATTATGATTTAAAAATTGCTGGTGACTTAGTCCTTCCAAAAGCTACACTTGGGCTTTAGGATAAATGCATTTTTCTGTTGTGTGAAATGCTGTTGTGTGAAAGTTGATTGTGAAGACACAGACTGTTATCATTAAAAGATTTTGCTGCATTCAAGTGTAAGGTTATTAAACACTAATTTATACCACAAGCTTTCAGACACTTTTGTCTAGCCTGTCATCCCTATGCTACCTTATAATCAATAGAGATAAATTAGCTCCTCCAGAGGGTTATTAATTTTATTTTGTCTGAGAAATGTGAGATGACTTAATGGCTTAAGACAGAACTGATGCAAGGAGAGGGATCTAGATCCTTCCACAACATGGCTCACAATAAAATAAGTGTGAACAGAATTGCTAAATTTTCACAGTGACTGAGAAAAGTAGGAATTTTACAGAGGCCGGCCATCAAAAGCCTTCTGGGCTTTCAAAATTAGGTCATATCCTGGGATTTCAGGTCCCTGTTGAGAGTTTCATTCTCAGGAGTGCAATGCCACTGGACATTCAAATTGAGATTCAGATTCAGATTTTGCAACATAAATGAGTTAAGACTTCTTCTCTAAGAGCAAAGTGACAGATCCACAGTCTGTTGATGATCTTTGGCAGAGATCAGGTCATTCTTTATATGCACATATCAGATTAAGGTGTTTAATCAAACTCTATCTATTTTTCAATTAGAACAATCTGCCCAGGTGCCTCCTAACAGACAGTCAGACACCTACTGGTGTAGCTACGGTCACAAAGAATTTCAGGGAAATCCTCCCAACTGAAAAAATATTAAAGTTAACAGGAGAATGCATTTCTCTTTATATAAAGAACATTAAAGAAGAGTTTATTTCTGACTTAGATCCTTACTGGTGTTTAACCACAATGTCATTCTCTGCTGTGACACTATTACATCTCAATGAGAAGCTTTGGAAGAAACTGATATTTCAATGAAGTTGTACATCAGTGTATGTGGTATATTGCAAAGTGAAATGTGCTCTTTTGCATTTAAATGGGCAAGGAGATGAAAACATTAAATTGTGGTTCATTACAAACAAACATAAGACTGTCCATTTGTTATACTCTCTTCCCCTGACTCAGCTGATGAGCAACCAAATCACTGATACAAGCTTGATACCATTTGATAGGTTTGTGCCTTTACCACACTTACAGAAAGATGTTGATTTGCATCCTGCAGAGTAACTAATATTCTGTAGCTAATTGTGTGCACTGCCATGACAGAACATCTAAAGGAGGACATTACCACATACATCTCAGAGGGAATAGGAAGATACTTCACTTATAGCCACCCATCTGTCTAGTCACAGCAGAATTACATACAAACACAATACACAAATTACTATGTCCTTCAGGAACCACTCTCCCATCACAAAAGCCTGGCTCTCTGCACAACTCGATCCACATACCAGTTCACTGTGTTGCAACACTCTGTACACTGCATGCTTGATGACAGGCACAGAAATCCAAATTAGAGGGGAAAAGATAAATGCAAAGATTAATATCAACATAAGGAGAAACAATTTGGCTTTATTTTTTTCCCACTACTGTATTTATGTTGCTGATGCCTCCCAGTGGGACACTGTCCTGTGACAGTGAAAAATACTGCAGAGGTCTTGTTGAAATGCAGTTGAGCAAAGATGAATGTTCTGCCAGAGAAGAGAAAATAAGTTTCTTTTCAGATTTAGATGACTCAGAGACTTTTAACAGCAATTAACTGTTGAGAATATTGATAACTTATAATTCATCATAAACATGAAAGTAAAGGGAAGTCATTACTGCACTGACTTTTCAGTGGCACACTCAATAAACACATCTCTTTTTGAAGAGTCAGAGAAAGCACTCTAATGTATAAGCAAGGGACTCCACAGGGCATCCTTCCACCACACTGCAAATCACTGAGGTCCTGAAGCTACTGCTGACCAAGCTCCTGTGTCTGCACGAGGCAGCTCAGCATGGTGCACATGTTCTAACAAAAATGAAACATTACCCCTAAGATAGAACATTTCTCAGCAGGAAAACAGTTTGGATATGGCATCATACAAATCCAGTTGCATTGCTATTAAATTACTTAGTTGTATGTTATATCCCATGACTCCAGAGCTGGTGTGAGATGTTGCCAGCTTCAGCATTTCTGCAGTGGCTGCCATTATGCAGCACAGTTGTACAGTGCTGTCAATGGAAGATTAGATTAGGCTTGGAAAAATGTCTTTATTGCACTTGAGATAGTCTGTATTCTGAGTCTGTATTCTGAGCATCCATTTTAATGGATGGTATTCTGAGCAATACCATCCATTAAAAAAAAAAGTTTCTTCTGTTCTATATGCTGACATATTTGCTTTGGTGTATTTGCAAGTAGAGATGTGTTTGTGGGAGGCATTTTCATGTTTATGTTTCTGGCAATAAGTGTCAGATCAAATCCTATCACCCTATATGGATTTCTGCTTCATACAGTTTTAATCTGCTCAGCATCTTCTCCTGGCTGCTCAATCCAGACCGGATTTCCTCCATTTGTTTATAAAAAAAACCTGCAATTTCATTCAAATATCATTACTCTCAGGATGTTTTTCAGTGAAAACAGCTTAACGAAAATATCCACAGACAGAAAATAAAACCCTCATTTCTGCTCATATTTTCAAAATTTCCATGACTTTTAAGAACTTACTATACAGATTCATTAGTTGCACCTCAATTTTTGAGCTTATAATGTCAACTTTTAAAATAATTTTTGTTTAGAGAAAAAAGTTCTGTTCAGTCTTATGTAAAACTAGAAGGCCCTAACACAGGCTTTGGTCTCCCCTTCCCAGTGGAAACATGGGGGAAAGAGTGTTAGAAAAGAAGGAGTTGTCAAAAGAAAATCTTTTATCCTTTAGTTGAATGAACCTTGAGAGACTACTCTGCATGGCCACCATCACTAAGGAGGTGGGGAATAGGAGATTTCCACATGGCCCAAGTGAGGAAGGCTCAGGAATCTGTGTCAGGGAAAGCTGCTGTATTTAGGTACATGTGAGTTTTGGATATCCCAATAGGGGAGCAAAGAAGACCCTTGAAAAGAGGTGGGAGGGTGAAAACAGAAGGGGAGAAGTTTAAATAACACTGAGGGGAAGGATGCATACATGGAGCTCCTCACCTTGGTGGTGGAACACCAAGGTAGAGAGAGATGGGAATGGAGGAGGGAGAGGTGGGAAATCATGAGATGCTGCACTTCAGCACGATAAAACCTGGTGGTGAGTTGGAGGGGTGACACATGAGGTCCCCAACCATGTGGAACAGGGGAGGAGGAGGGGAAAAAATGAATGCAAGGAGTTCTGGCTTTGGGCTGTGAACTTGAAACTGCTTATGAGAAGTTATTATCCCAGTTATGAAATGCAGGATACTCTGGAAACATTTTGTATAAATGCCACCATGATTTAATATTTCTATACCACCAGTCACTAGAAGTACTTATACAAAAATATCAACCATGAAAAAAGCCTCACAGACCAGTGAATATATTCTGCACTAATTCAAAGATTTTGCCAATTAAAGGAAGGGTTTGTACAGGTTTTAAAAATGTAAAGGAGTATGTCCCCAGTAATAGCGAAGCATATGTGAGAGGTCCTTGTTTCAAGTACAGAATGTTTTATCCTAGATCATGCTACTTCAGCAACAAAACCAATTAGTGACACAGCAGCAAGACTGGGATCATCTATTTAAAAATTAAAAAAAAATTACAAGGAGACTGGTCAGACAAAACAATACAAAGAAAAACAAAACAAAAAAATTACAGAGTTACAGAGGCCTTTGGACCAGAAATAGAGACACAGCTAATTGCTTGAATATATCACAGACACACCCTTACACAGAAACGCTCTTAGTCTATAAACACGTGTGGTAATTCCTAACAACTTATATTCATTGGCAGCCTTTGTGTTCTTTCTCTGGCATACAAGCTACAGCATTTCCCAGGCATACCAGCCAATTAGGAAGGGGTCAACTTTCCAGGTTATGTTAAACTTAAATTTTGTTCAGATTTAAAAAAAAATAGCTACTGCATCAACTAAAATTGTTGACAGCAAGGCATGCACTTAACCAGCATTCCTGTCTGAGGATAATTCAGCTGTGGCATGTTACTACTCTGTTTCTGAAGCTCAGTGCAGTAAATAGCAGCTCACATTCCTGGAGGGATACAAGGCTTGCAAGATATTTTTTGAGATAACAAATATTCCATACATGGCATCTTGTCACCAATCTAACGGTTAAAGAACCATAATTTTAAGAAGCAACAAATGGGAATTTGTAGGTTTTCATAAAATCCCATACAAAATGGGGGTCAAATTTCAGTAGGAAGACAATTGCCTGAAATAATGTTGTGGTTTAACCCCAGCCAGCAGCTAAGCACCATGCAGCCATCATGTCAGGATGGGAGAGAGAACTGGAAGGGTAAATTTGCGAAAACTCGTGGGTTAAGATGAAAGACAGTTTAATAGGTAAAGCAAAAGCTATGCAGAGAAACAAAGCAAACCAAGGAATTCATCCACCACTTCCCATGGGCAGGCAGGTGGTTGGCCATCTCCAGGAAAGCCAGGGTCCATCACATGTAAAAGATTATTTGGATAAGGAAAGGCCATCACTCCAAATGTCACTCCTTTTCTCCTTCTTCCCCCAGCTTGATATGCCGAGCACAATGCAATACGGTAGGGAATTTCCCTTGTCAGCTGGGGTCAGCCATCCCAGTTGTGTCCCTTGCCTGCTCCTCACACACCCCCAGTCTCCTCGCTGATAGGGTGGGGTGAGAGGCAGAAAAGGCTTTGGCTCTGTGTAAGCGCTGCTCAGGAACAGCTAAAATACACCTTTGTTATTAACACTGTTTTGGTCACAAATCCAAAACACAGACCCATATCTGTGCTACTGTGAAGGAATTTAACTCCACCCCAGACAAAACCAGCATAAAGAATGGAGATTTTATTTCAAAACTGATTTTCAAGACAAACAAGGAGACATACTCTTAGTGATGTAACAGCCCTAGAAGACTTCACAGCTTTTTCTCATACTCACAGTTTTCTGCATCCACTAGGCTGATAACTGGAAAAACTCACTTAATTTAGCAAAAAGAACTTTCAGCCATTATCTAATTAATCCCCCAAACCTGAAGACAGACCTCCAATAATGCCAGTCCAAATATTAGGAAAGGCGTTCCTTCCCATGGCAGCGAGACTGGAACTAGATAATCTTTAAGGTTCCTTTCAACCCTGGCCATTCTATGATTAAGAGCAATCCAGAATTTTCCCTTAAGCCAGAGGGTCCTGAAGAAAGAATCTGATGGGATATTGAGTCTTCTTACAGCCACTAAAAATAGAAACACTGTCACATTAGTGAGCGGAATTGAAGAAGCCAAAATACTTCAGGTTTGCAGAAGGACTGGCTATTTGATTGCAGATTTTTAGCAACAGTTTGAAAGAGATTGGGAGCAGCAGAAAGCCCTGACTGTTGCATTTCCACACCCCTTCCTGCTGAGCCACCTCCCCTGTTGTTCTTCTGGGACACAAGCAATGTCCCAGAAGTTAAATTCTAAGTATGAAGCTCAAGTTTATCCACAGTAGCTGTGCCTTCATCCACACTCAGCAATGAATTCCCTGAGAAGCCCAGGATTTCCAAGACCAGTCTTCTACACAGATGAGCTAATGGACTGGCTAGAGACAAGGGACTGACTTCAAGCTAAGTGACTGACTGATCTTCGAGCCACCTTCTGTCACAATTAATTATCTGACTGAGGAACTGCAGATACATGAGCTCTCCAGGTGGGAATTTTAAAGGGATGTAGAGATTCCCCTAGGCAGTTCCTTCAGTGCCTCGTTCAGTTTGTGAGCTTAAATGTCTTGATTAGTGTCCTGAGTATAGTGCCCCAGTCAGATCCTACTGGGGAATTAATCCAATCATATGTAGTAAGCCACGTGAAAACAGCCTGTAGAAACTTGCTGCAGACACAAATATCCATCTAGGACAGTCTTTCGCATGGACTTTTGCAATGGTAAGAAGATGTTTCCTATGTCATTTGAGATAGCTCCTGAAAATGCACCATGCATGCACAGGGGTTGCCAAGTAGTACCACAAGCCAGTAGAAGAGTAGTTTGGGGAGTCTTGTCCAAGCTAACAAAGACTCTCGCAATAAGGACTCCCATTTCCATCCAGATCCGTTGTTTGGGTGATTTCATTCTGAACGCAAGTATTACAGGATACCAAGGTCCAAAGATTGGTGTTTTTTTTTTTTTCAAACAAGTATCCTGTCCATTATACATGTCACAACACTTAGCATCAAAGCAGAGTCATTCAAAGAAGGTGTGGATCTCGCTAAACTCTCCAAGGAACTGGGGGAGAGTGTTAACATTATTTCTCCCACCGCACACCCAAGAAGGATGTGTTGTGGTAAGGAATCACAGCAAGATGGGAACTGTGGAATGACTAACTCTGCTTCTCACCTTCCCATAGTTTGTGTTTCCACAGAATCCATAAAAATGTAAGATTATATATAGAAAGAGTAGGCAACATTGTATTTAAAATCCAGCTCAAATTTGGAAACTGAGAGCTTAGTAGTGTTTGTTTAACAAGATTCGGCACAAAGCAAGGAATTGGGAAATGGCAAATCCTGCATGACATCTGCCAACAAATGTAATCTCCCTAATTCTTCTTTACTCTGTATTGTTAAAAACCCCCAAACCTTAAAATCCAATAAAGTTCTTTTTTTTTTCAGTCCTTCTACTTTCACTGTTAATCTCCATCTACATTTTCACAGGAACCATCAGACAAATGTTTCCAAAAAATGAAGTCTGAACAATTGAATGAAGTAATAAAGCCCCTGTCAGTAACACCAAGTTTGGAAGTGTCACTGTTAATAGCACACCATGTCAGTTAATAAACTTCAGTGTACATAAGGTAATCTTGCCCTATTTAGGTATGTGCATGTCAAAGGAAAAAGTTAAGGCACTCTCTGATTTTTTTAAAATTTTGAATTATCACAAAGACTATATTTGAATCGTAGAGATCTGCTGTATCTTACTATCAAACCCATATTTCTAGGAAGAACTATAAAGAACAGACTCACACTTCCTAAATGAGCACTGAAGTATTGAGTAAACTTCCAACAAGCAAGACCAGCTAACACTCGGGAGAACTCTAGAAGCCAACAAAGACCTCTTTAATTCACCTGCTTAAAATATGCAGCTTTGCCTTTTTGGATTATTAAACTTCCTAACATATTAGTCTTCCTTACAGCTTTTCTGTACCTGAGACGACCAAACAGTCAAGGATGCTTCAGTCTGGCTGAGAGATAAATAGAGGAGAGAGATATAACAGAGGTTTATTAAATTCTCAGCAGTTTGAAGAAGGTGCATACAGACTGCTCATTCTCTTTACTGATACAGGGAGTACGGAAATGACTTACCACCAAAACAACCAACCACCAAAAAACCCAACCCCAGAAAAAGCAAGGAAGGAAAACAAACATAGCTTGTGTCACACAGCAAATTAAAGTAAGAAAATACTTTTAAATTTTTACAGTGTTTCAAAATTGACAGGAAAAATTAATGGACAAAAAGCTTGGTTTGAAATCATTAAATAAAAACCTAGCATTATGGCTCAGAAAGCCCAAGAAAAATTTTTGTGCAATGTTTCTTCCAGGTCAGACTCTTCCTTAGGCTGTCAATACCCTATTACTAATCCATTTTATTCAAGATATTAATTGGCTGAATATGATACGATATGCAATCTGATATGCACCTGAGTATGTTCTTATGCCACTGTCCTGTGCTTTGAAATCTCCAAGCATTTTAAGACTATATATATATATCCTGGGTTTTGCTATTTTTTAATTATTATCTTTGCGTAATACATACAGAAACAAAATAAAAATAAAAATATGAACTTTTTCTATTCCAGAACTCACATGTGAAAATCTCAAAGAGATAATGGGCATATCCTGTAGCTAAAAAGATACCCTGTACTCAAAAAAAAATTAGTCTCAAGCATTAGATGTCATCTTTCTAAGTGTCCATCTCCAGTAGCTGTTGCTTCAGCAGCAGCTTCTCTCCTCTGTAGTCACTGAACGAAGCCTTTTCCTGAAAAATACTTAACTGAAAATTATTGAAATATAATAACATTCTATTTTTAAGGGCTTCTCTGCAGCTTAAGTAAGCACTATTAAATTCCTACATGCTGCCATCAACACAAGGTACAACAAAGAAGATTCGTATCAGCAAAACTGAATATCCTAATTTGATATCAGAAAAACCTGTATTTTGTATTTCTAGCAGTGGACTCACCAATCTACCATTTTCTTCTTCCTACATATGATACACTCACCTTTTAAAAACGAAGCACTGATATTATATGTTCCATTAAGTCATTTTCTTTTTTCCTTGTCCTGTTTATTCATTTGGATTACTTTCTCATATCCGCTTCTTGGTTACTTCTCTCCCATATTAAAACCAGCTTTTTAATGATCCATCAGTTTATCCTGGCAATCCTGCAATATCACTCTGAGTACAGCACTTGCATTTGTACTTCACAAACATCCGGACACCTTTATAGGGTTCTTAAAAGAATAAACTTTGAATAATGCTGCATTCAAAGTACTGATGTCTTGGAAGGAGAAAAGATTCACATATACTCATTAGAGTGCTTCTTCCAGATGTATTAAAAAAACTCCAGCATATAACCACAACTGCAATGTGTCCAATGGAATGGATTAACAACAAATACATGCATCATCATCATCATCACAATAATAGTAATAATAATAGTAATAGTAATAGTAATAATAATAATAATAATAACAATAAATAAATTATTATTATTATTATTATTATTATTATTATTATTATTATTATTATTATTATTCTACTTATCCATGGAAGTTGTGTGGCTAGGGAGAGGTGACCTGTAGAGAGATACATTAAACACTGCAGATTTGCAAAACTCTGCACAGGAAGAGTGTTTGTGGGGAGCCACAAACTGTGAAAGAATGTTTCAGTGAGAAATTAAGCCACACATTTGCTCCCATTTGTTAACATGCACCAGCCATAGCAGTGCAATTGCATTTCCCTGTTGCCTTTATGTATTTACTAGTGCACTGAAGGCAAACTATTTACGAAGTGTTTCCATACACATTGTATAAAAAAAAAGCGGGAAAACCTTCAATTTGCCGCGTCAAATGAGAGACTGGTACAGCCTGGAGATGATGAGCCTTTGCACAATTTCTCATCTATGAACTTCGGACTATGTAATCAAAAGCTACACAATTCATTTCTGCACCTATAACCATCCCTGTGGCCCCTCCAAGAAGTCAATTTCACGTACTGGTCTCAACATGATTATTTTATTGACATTGCTCTGCTGAAAGACTTTTGCAAATACCATCCAGTTTTCCAGCTCTTTCTAAAAGATCAAAAGATGCACCTTGCATAGCAGACAGGAATTTACACTGATGAGTGCCTACTGTCTTGAATACAAATGCTGCTCACAGTGTTTGCCCAAAGCCAAATGTGTATGACTGTAATAACTAACTGCAGTTAGACCCTGAAAACAGACTTGTATTGGAGATAAAAATATGTTTGTGCTGGAGAATAGCTTTTGCTTGAACAACCCTCAGGCTAAGATCTTCAGGGTCTCCTAATTAGGGAGGATGGCACTGAGCTTGAAACCTGTAATTCCAAATAAAGCAGCTGGAAAGGGCACGTAACTTCTGCTTGGAAGCAGTAACAAGTGTGCTAGGCTGTTGCTGCTGGTAATAGATCCTGCAGACTGAGATCCATTTCCAGAAGAGATCTGCAGGTAGCAAACCACCCTGGTCCATGGGTTCATTCATGTAGTGGGAAGCAAGTTAATGGATTTCACAGCCAGAGCACAACCTGGCCAGGACATTAACTTACATTTTCAAAGATTTTTTTTTTTTTCAAGCACAGAAATAAGTTCATATTGTGCTAAACCACCCAGATAGTGTCCCTTTCTTCAATCACTCTATATTTTATAGCCTTTACTGTTTTAGCTCTCCAGATGAGATAGGTTGCTGCTCTTTCAGCTAAAAGTCACACATCAAGGTCAGCAATAAAGTTGATTTTATCATGCTACTCACTTAACAATATGTTTAAAAGATGTGAAATTAATTCATAGTATTTCTTCAAAATTCTCCTAAGGAATAAATTATTTTCAAGCATCTTCCAGAACCTCTCATATTTTTGATCACAGAAAGGCTGGAAACATTTTAAAATTACTCAGAAAAGTCGTAGGAATTAAACGATCATATGCTCACTAAATCATGAGTATATAAAGAAAAAATTATCAAAGTTACTTTAGAAATTTTTTTTAAATTGTATTATGATCTCTGAGAGGCATAACACATGTAGTTGAGGGAATTAATTTTATCCCATTAGATGATATCAAGAACAAAAGGGTGAAAAAAAATTCCAACAGGATATGACCAGCAAACAAGATACTTGATTATTTCAAGTGGCAATGCAAAGCATATCCTTCATGAACAACTTACTGAAAATACCATCTCCTTCACAAGGTATGCACAAAAGTATTAAACGTGCTCTCAAGTAGAAATCTATCTCCATAGTGTTTTTAACATTGTGTTATATATGTCAGATCAGAAAGCAGCAATACTGGAAACATCATTTAAGCACATGTCCAACAATGAACCTGAAGTGATCCTCACAGCACCACAAATACGAAAATAAATTGTAGTCACCATAATGTTTTGAGGCAATTTTAGATGTTTGCTTATCCCCATGTCCGATGTGAATATTTTTATACCAGTACTTTTTATTTTGAAACATCTAATTGTACTGAACTATAAAGCAATTCCAAGTAATATATGTATTTCAAATATTCATATAGTCTGAATATATGCAGATATTGTAAAACTAGACTCTTCTTTCAGCACATCCAGAGTAGAATAAAAATACTTTTTAAATGGGTATTCTTCCATGGCACTAGGAAAAAAAAATGTTAAGGTGTTTACCAACTCCTGAATATGCAGAAATCAAATCATCATTCTGTTTTCTTGATGGAAATTAGAATGCAAATAAGCTACCTCAGAAGACAATTTCACTGCCTTGTCTTCTGACCCATACCTGTATTTTTTTTTCAGATCACTGGTTTTAATAGCACTTGATAGTTTTTATGACTGCAAGACAAATTAATTTGGCTTGATCCATTTTGGCCTAGATCCATTTTCAGTGTTTTAAATGCTTCACCCGTATATGCCCACATATTTAAGCCACATCTTACAATTTCAAACAGGAACAATAAAGTGGCAGACAATTTTCTCAAAGCTTATCTTGTGTTTTAAGATGGAGATATAAAAATACAAGCAATAGCTAGTACTTCCACACCTGGGTGACTCTTTAACAATGTGATTTTACACTTTTCAGAAAATCTGCCGAAACAACTAAACTCACCACTTACATGACTTTTTTGTATTGAAAAGCTAAATTGTATTAATGAAAGAAACAGAGAACTGCTTATGATAGCCATGATTATGGTGTAGTAGAGATGAGAGAGCCTAAGAATTCAGCACCCTTCAAAACCAAAGCATTCTTTTAGGGGGTTTAAAACTAGGACTCAGGCTGGCAGGGGGAATGCCTGCAAATGGGAAGTGCTGAAATGGCTGAAGCAGGGACCATCCTGGCTCCTTACACTCCTCTCACAGCTGGAAGTTACACAGGGAACAGCAGAAAGGAAAACCTTCGTAATCCACTGATGTTCACAGTCCTGCGTGTTTTCTAAGTTAAAAGTAAAAGCACTTTACATTAGTAAAGCTGAGTGTTAGGTATGGCAGTAAAGGAAAAAATAAAGAATATTTTTAGCCATCCTGCAAAATACTTGTGAACACGAGCCAGGGGCTTTAATACCCTCCTACACACCACCATTTTCTCTTCTGCAGGTCACAAAATAATGCAAAAGGGGCACAAGCAAACACAAAATCCCCCAGAACTACAGTTTCAGATCATTTCACGAAACTGGAAGGTTGCCTGCCTTGAGGAAACAACTTACATGTGTGGTAAGAATCTTCACTGGCTTTGGCAGGTTCTCTGCTGCCTATAAGGAGTTTCCTAGTGATTTCAGGATTTCATCAAATTGTAGGTTAGTAGTTTTATGGATTCTGTATATAGCAGAGTAAAATAATTGCTTTATATAACTCAAAAGCCCCCCAGGCAAACAGGCTATAACTGTCATGGTGTTAATAAAACAGCTAGTTATAAATCAGACATATTCTGTGAATGAAATACAGCCAAATGTTATCAACTTGCTTAAACTAATTTTAAGTGTTGTCTGGCAGCTAACATAAAAATACCCTAAAACAAGGCTGCACACAGTGACAATGATTCAGTATCTCCAAAGAATGACCTTAAGAGACACGGAAATAAATGGGCTCAAATACCATTTTTCTTGTATGTACAAACATTTACTAGAGGCCCTTCAAATAACTTATACATGTGGTAGAAAGTATCCATCCTTTGTTTGCAACAGCTCCAGGAACTATTTTGCAATGCCTGCTACATTGCAGCACTGATTTTTACTTCTGCTATTGGCAGTGTATTTTTCCAGCTACATAGCCTGCTTTGCATTCGAGTGAGTAAAAAATTTGGCTGTTGCATTTTTCATGATCAGTTAAAGAAGGTCATATTATTCATATAGTAATCTCTAGTCCCTATATATTTTCTTAGTCCCACTATATTTGCTTTCTCCTTACTTCTACTGTTACTGTTTATCAAAAATAAAGATTCCTACACTGAAATTACAGGAAGAGGGTTTTGGTTTCTTTAAGAAAGAATGAATCCCATAGCATTTCAAGATTTTTGTGTCCTAGTAATATTTGTGTCTCTCATTCTGATTCCCAGTAACACATTAAAGCTGGCAGTCTGGCCCTTGGCGGGAGAGAGAGGTATTCTTCAAACAGATTTACTGTTCAACATGGTGTTACCCTGTATCAGCTTACTTAGGCCAAATGTTGTATATGTGGATATAACTTAGCTAAAGTCAGCCTAGTTATTTCACAACCGAATGAGTATTTATGGGAGTTCAAACCAAACCAAACCAAACGAAACCAAACCAAACCAAACCAAACCAAACCAAACCAAACCAAACCAAAGCAGACTTCTGACTCCATTAGCCATATTACTTCTTTGAAGCAGTGGGAACAAAATCAAAATTGGAACTGTATGGCTTTGTCGCACTTGGACATGAAAAGAACCACGCAGACTCAGCTCTGTCAGGATAGGACGCCAAAGGCCGCGAAGGACCCGAACTCGTTTATTTATATGTTCTTAGAAACCACCGTGGATTGGAGGGTGAGGTTACCACCCCTCAATCACACTGGTTAAAGGAAAAATCCATCAAACATCTCCGCCTTAGGAGAAAGAATGAAAACAAACTGGAACGGTTAGCAAAACATGGCTATGTTTACAGAAAGTGCGTGAGAACTCTGTTTACAGCATTAAAAACATCGAAGAACTGCAAAACTCAGGGCGACATGGCTTCAAAAACATTTCATCATCAATGTGACCAGATTTATCAACACTGAAATGAATGTCTAACTTCACTCAAGTACAGGCCTATCAATGCCATGGATTAGTGCTTTTTCTGCACACCTTCCTCAAAAGGGATTGAACAGTTTATGGGTTTAGCTTCTTCAAATTTCGCTCACTGCAGCATTCACTGACAAAATGCAGAAGATCCTAAGCAATCCTTAAGATATTGTGTTGGCCTGTCAGTATATCCTGACTCTGGGAGCACTGGACACATATTTGTTATGTTTAAGCAAAGATGGCACAGCAGACTTCCAAAAGCACACATCACTCTTTACCTCTCCAAGTCTTTACCATATAATACTTTCAATAAACTACATCGAACATCCCTGTCCAAAAAAACAATAAGATGATAGAAGGAAAAAATTTGCTGTTACATGATATTCTGATATCCAAGCACCATGTGCTCAGAAAGCACATTAGATGTTTCACACAGTAGAATGCTCGACTGTAGAACAGACTCGAAAGCCAGTTGTTTGAAGAAAAAGTAAGGAGTTTGCCTTTGAAAAAAAACCTCAGAAAGTCACTCCTGAGAAATGAGTCAGCTTAAGTTTTAACACGTTTTTAAAAAATAAAACTAACTAGAATTAAAGGCACTTAAAATAACACACTCAAAACCCCTTTGAGAAAGAAAAAAAAGGAGAGTCATACTATTTCCAGACAGGAGCAGTATGATGTGTCTTATTTCACTCAACTGTCTGGGGGTTTTATTCTAAGACCTGAGATTTGAGGAATGGGTTTTAAAGTCCGACACTAAAATATTGATTCTCAGACCAAATCCTTGAAATCTGACAGGTATTTAGCTGTGTAACCACAGTTATTAAAGTCCAAAGCTACAAAGATATAAAAAAGAACATGCAGTGACACAATCTTTTCCATAAGAACTATCTCTTACTTTCTCATCTTTCACAAAACAAAGCCACAATACCGTTATCTTTTATGACCCTTCAAAATCTTGTTGTCTCTCCTGCCTTTTTGAACATGGCAAATCATAATAAGAGGAAAAGAACAGGACTTCATACAAGGAAATCATGCTAAGACAAATAGACTGAGTCAACATCTTTAAAAGAAAGTTCTCTGCTGCAAGGAGAGGCTAGGGAGGACCACAAGTGAAGTATATGTCAGATTCTACCCGTAGCTATCATTTCCATGGAAAAATGACTGGCTATGTCAGGTTATGCCAATCATCAAATTTACTGAAATGTGATTTCAGCATTCAGCATTTACTGTGCTGCCTAAATCACAGAAGAAATTAATTAAAGAAATATTAATAAAAAAACAAAAACAGAACCCCAAGACCTATAAATTTCTGGAGGCTGGGCAAGTATGCAAACATCATTGTGTGCTCCCTAGAACTTCTACTCTTCCTTCAGCATCTGATAGTGGTGGCTCTCATGTGTACAGCATTATAGTAAAATGTCTCTTCAGATTGATCCAGTGCTATCACTTACACATTCTTATTGCTGATAGAGGTGGTTGTTTTGTTGTTGTTGTTGTCATCATCATCATCACCAGTATTATTAATAATAGAAGTAGTAGTAGTAGTAGTGTAGTTAATAGCGCTCTGGATCCTGGAGCTGCAATGTGATGAAAACTAAGACTTGCATAAGCTATTTCTCAGTCCTCCTCATAGCGTTTGAAGCGAGACAAAAGATGGATATGGTAACTTCTTTAGGCAAAGCCTATCTATCCAAATGCTCAGTCATTTCAGTTGGATGAAAACCACAACAGAAACAAGTCATAATCAACCACCTACATTTGCTGATGCCAGCAACTTAAGTATTTTCTTACAGTTATCTCTGAGTTCATATTTTTCTCTAAGTACACTTAGTGTCTGTAGCTTCTCTACTTCAGCATAACTTTTGCCCTTACATTCCATGGACACAACTTTCTCAGAGAGATTCTTTATGCTGTTTCTTAGCCAAAAGCAAAATCAATGCTTAATTTTCACCCTCCTAATCTTCAAATGCTTCTGGCACAAGTTTTTTTCTTGAAATACAGTCATGTTGCAGCTTTTGGGATCACTCCTTTCGGCTTTATTCCTGTTTCTCTAATTTTGCTTTAACATAACACTGATACATTTCAAGAAGTTCTTAACTACCGGCTTAAGATAATAATGGCTCAAAAGAGAACTCTTAATTTTACTTTCTGGCCTGAGAGATCTTTACTTTCTTTTGTATATATCTGTGAATAATTCCATCCTCCTCAGATATAAAGCCTATGACTTATCTCAAGTGGTATGTCTAGTTCCTTATACTCAGGATATACCTTCACCTTGCACACTATTTCATCAAACTTTTCATCAAACACCTTCATCAAAGAGGTGCCAGAATTTCCCATCCAAACACACAACCTCTGCACTCCCCAGACTCTGACCCTGTGCCTTCCTTCATTGGTGCAATATCTTTTTCTTCATCCCTTATACGTGCTGTTTCACCTGCTTATTCACCTCTCTATAATATAACTCTCTTCACTATAAAAATCAAAAATTTATTAATATAATTACATGCACTCTACGCTAGGGAAGAAAGAGTTTGAACAGCCCATTTTCATGTATCTCAAAGTTCCTTCCACTAAAGTTCTAAAGCCCATATATCAATTTGACAGAAGGGCAAGATGCTGCAGAAATGGTCATGAAACAGATTTATTTTTTTTTTAGCTTTAGTAATCAATCCATAAAATCCTAAAATACTGTGGAGGGGAAGGGTCCTCATGAAAACTCTCTGAAAAGATATACAACATAAAATCTATCACTCCTGTTACAGGCAATCAGAATGTTTATAGTCTTCCTTTAAGTACAAATTCATTCCTCTGCTTACAGCATAAAATGAAAAGTACAGATAGAAAGCACTACTGGAATATGATTGACTGGCTTCCTAAAGTATGCAATTTAAAAACTTGGACACCTGATGGCATTCATGAAAATTCAAAGTAACTTTAGAGAATTTAGCAAACTTTTTTCCCCTCAAATCACCAGAAGTATTCCTTTCTTGGTCTCTTCATGTATAAATATGAAGGAATTATGTTTCCAATTAATTCTAGGTTAGCTCAATCATTCTCCAGCTTTCCTGGCATAGCAAAAACCAGAGAGTATCTTCCCAAACTTGTAGTGAGACATGATCTTTGACTGCAATCCCAACAGGTAACAACCAAATTGTCCTTAGCAAACCCAAATTAAACTAATTGCTACTTAGGGATGGGTACACGATAGCATTCTCTGAAAAAAATGTACTTACACTTATAATCTAACTTTTCAAATAGGATAAATATCCATGGGATGACCTACTCAACACCTGGCCTACAGACACCTGATGTGATGCACATATCTCAAGGGGGAAAAAGAGCTCTAGCACAGGAGGTAGGTGGGGGTCACTGACAGAGCTTTAAACTGGCTTGGAAGAGAGAAAGGGACAAAACCAGGCTCGCCAGTGCTGAGTGATGGGACAGTGTGCCAAACAAGCACTAATGGGATCCCTCAATCTGCTTCATGAGGTGGGCCCCAGGGCTGCACAGTGCACCACATGGATTCTCACGTTTCACCTGTCTGGCTGACAAAAAGGCAAAAAGGCAAGCAGGGACAATAGAAACAAAAGATGCTGTAATCTCTTTCACCTTCCAGCTGAATCTTACTGTATTTAGTGCTGTCATTCAGCATTACTCTCCCTCATCTGTCTCGCTGAGACAACTGTAGCCCTCTTCTTCACTCCCTTACTACTTAAGCTAAACTATGGCTTTATTTCATGTCTAAACATCTGCGACACCTTAAGATTGAATTATGGTTATTCACACCAGCAGCATGAAAACTGCAACACGTTGTGTTAATGCACATTTGAGTGTTATGAACCTTAGAGCTATCTCTTAGACTTCAGGTTCATTAGTGGGTTATGGGATTCAGAATTGTACATTTAGAAAAAATAGGGTGGAGATTGACAAGGATATAAATTGCTTGTCCTCTCAAAGTGGGTAGCTACCACAGTGTCTAGGAACCATCATGACTCAGTTATGGCTACACACATTATTTCCTATACATGTTTGCATCAATTCCATTCTTAGTACATGGACTCACAGATGACATAAGTGGACATAGAAGACATTAAGGCTGTTGGATGGAGACACTTCTGAGCAGGTCACCAGATAGGAGGGCAGTGCAAGAGCCTACCTCATTTACTCAGAGGTGACCACCAAACATCGGAACTGATACCTGACTCATCAAAGTTGTTTTCGCCCCCTTAAGGAAATGTCTGTTTCAGTTGAAGGAAACGTAAAACTAGGTCCTAACAAAAGTAGAAGTTAATAAGGCAGAAAGAACTGAAGGAGAACAAGTAAATCTATCCAGATGCCTACTGACATTCAATAAAGATTAGCTATAAAGCTAATGCTTCTGCTAGGAAGCAGTTCTCTCCCAAAAGGAACCTGAATGACATGTAGAAGTATAATCCTCTATGTAATGCATACAGACATAGAGACACCTTTCAGTTTTAATTCTGATGTCAAAAAACAAAGCATTTTTTTCCTTTCACTAACTGATCAGTTTTTAGAAACATTTACAACATGCAAAATAGACAGCATGGTAACCAACTTTTTTTTAAACATTTTTAATTTACACAGATTTGAGCTAGGCATGCTTGCCAGGATTTTTCATCTAGGACTGCTTAGCAGATTTGTAAGTGGGTATTGTGACAAGCTAACAAATGCTTTATCTCTTCCACACAATTTCAGAATATCCAAAGCACAACAAACAAGTCTCTCCTTAGCAAATACCTAGATCAGCTTCAGAGCTTCCAGCAATAGGGTTGAGGGATGAAGACGTGTCTTTCAGTGACTATAAAACAGGGCTTTACACTGGGGAATCCAAAGCAGTCCAAGGAGCTGGTTTTGGACCTCTTTCTTGACAGAGGGATGAAGATCTGCTCACTGCATTTCTATGATCATGGGTTTAATAATCACAGAATCATAGAATGGTTTGGGTTGGAAAAGATCATCTAGTTCCAACCCCCCTGACAGGTGCAGTCACCTCCCACCAGACCTGGTCGTTCAAAGTCCCATCCAAGTGGACTTTTGTGCTTGAAATAAAATTATATCTATGTGTCGGTATGTTTAGTGAACTGAATATTGTGAATTCATTTCCACAAATCCCTAAAAAAAAAGAATTCATCTCAAAACACAAAAAAAAAGCCTTCTCATATTTTATACATGAGACACAATTAAATCATTAGTTAACAGATTTGTAAGCAGCTCTCTATGTGATCACTGAATTTTTATGTAAAATTGTTTATCTGTGCCGTAAAAATCTTCAGAAATCTAAGGTTTTTAGCAGTAGCAGCAAAAGCAAGCTACCAATGACTATCAATAACACTTCATCATTTACATACTATTAATGCAATATATCATCAATGCAAAATGATCTAATTGCTTCAGATGTCTGACCTTGAAGATACTAGATGTGAATTTCTGATTTTAGACAGCAAACTCAGAAGCCACACCGTTGCACAGTTCAACCAAGGATTTCCAGCATGATCATTGCCCAAAATTGCATTCTTGTTATTAAACAAAAACATATACTATCAGAGCTAAACAGAATACTATAGGAAGGGCAAAAGTCTGCTTGAGATCCACAAGCTATAGATTTTGAGTCAGCCATGAAAGATACTCCTTAAATGAAAATGAGCAGAAAAGCAGCAGAGATTTTGGAACTTATTAGTGCAACCCCATTCTTAAATGCACTGCAGCAGGAGAGCATGCTTTTTAACAGCACTAAATTCAACTTGTCAGTGCAAGGCTGGGTCTTAAAATTCTCCCTGAAACTTGTTATGAAAACCTGGACACTCATCTATGAGTAAAATGGCCTTATGTTTCCACTCAGCATTTCAAGATGGAGAGAGAGGATCAGAATTTTTTTTTTTTTATCCAGGCAAAGTTTGCATGGGGCAGCAAGAATCCAGAGGACAATTGAAAGAGAAACCGCATTTATAAAGTTTCAAAAAGTGTCAAGTATTTGAAAGCACAAGCCCTTATTATAAAAAGCTACCACATCTTTTCCATGTGTCATCACAGACTATACAGTTTATAGGCCCTAATTCAACTCCCCGCAGTAAAAGCTTCCTTCAAAATTGGATTCAAAGCCTAAAAATTAATGTCAGCATTTTTGAGAGATTCAGCTCTCACACAGGCAGATTCTGAGAAACTAGAAGTCAAAACAGGAAACTGAATTTCAGACACAATCCTGAGATACCAATTAATACACATTTTTATAAACAGGCTCCAAAATAAATCCTCTTCCTTCCTAGCAGACCTCAGCATTACCTTGGTTACGCACATTAAATTGTGCATATATTTTCTTGCAATCACACTGTTAAATTATTTCTCCAAACAATACTAAATGACTGAAGCAGGAAAATAAATGTATATTGTTTCAGCTATCTGCTTCCAAACCATAGGATTTTTTTCATATCCCTCCATTAGCCAGTTACATTGCTTACAGATTAATGCATAAAGCAGCAAAAACCACAGACTGACCACAAAGTACTTGAAACTACAGTGGGCTTTTTTTTGTTCACTTTTTTAATTAATGAAGTTTCACCTGCATGAAGTCAAAAGCAATCTAAGAAAGATTTCTTAAGCAATTAGCACAGCAGACTTCAATAAAGGGATTTGGTCCAGTTCTCCAAAGACAGAGCTCCTACGTTTCCGTGTTCCCCACACTTTTTGAGATTATGATTTGATCTGGATACCAACTCCCTAACAGTACTCTTTTGCTAGGGCCACCCTCCGACTCCCAGCAAATCCTTTCCTTTTGGAGTTAGCAAGCTGATTTTATTTTTTCAGCTATTCAGAAAGATCATATGAGATCTAGTTGGACAAAAGGAATCTGATGATAATTTTACAAACACAATGCAAATGCTAATACAACATCCCTACTGTTCTGGGAAGCTTTAATGTATTGGTGCAGGAAGATAAGGGGAGAAATGTTCTAGAGACTTTATGTAAACTTAACAAAAACCCAAGAAAAGTCTCCATGTGTAAATATCTTCACTGATATTAACACCCATTTGCTGTTCCTTTACAGCAGATGCAATCTTCAGTGAAAATGCTTCTGTTTAGCATTGAGAATCTTCTACAAAAATTAAAATCTGCTCAAAGTAAGTGTAAATGTTTAGAATTCCAGAACTTATAACAAGCTAGACTCCAATACTTCAGGGTATGGATAAACATATTTTGGAACAGAAGTACAATTATGTGATTATGAACAAAAAGATTTCTGCTTCCAAACTGTTTTATGGTACATTGCATAGAAATGCCTTCTGCATTTTTTTTAAATAGTCATGAGGACCAGATGACAAAAACGTTGGTCTCACCCCCAGTGATATGCAAACTTTTTAGAGTATACTAACCTTCTATGTTCTATCTGCCTGATGTACCCATTGGCACTGTTTTTTATCATTTGGTTTGGGCCATTTCTCATTTACACATTCAAAATAAGGTATCTCAGGTAGAAAGTTATAAACAAACTAACAAAAATGCATTTTATTCCCAAAAAGCAGATCAGCTTGGACTTTTGGAAAATGTCTTTCAAACCCTGCCTATAAAGAACTAGAAATTAAATTATGTCTGCCCAAATTTTTCTCACAAGCTGCACGAAGTATAGCTAGTTAAAACTTCTGGTATGTCTATGATATCAGGAGCATAACTACTGGCTCTGGCATAAAATTCTCGGAGCTAACACAACTGTGCTAAATCCCACAGCTCAGGGAAACAGGAAACCTTTGGCCCACAAAATAACAAACCCTTTATGAAGAAGAACATTGTTATTACGCAGTGACAGCGCCCAATTTAACTTGGTCTCCTGATCTAGAGGGCTGTACATTGAACGATCACTGGCATTTCTCAGACATGGAAAGGGAAAATGAAGAACAGATTCTTGAAAAACCTTTATCTTATTTTGTGGTATGTAATTAGAATGCATGAAATTTCAGAGTTGTCTCAAACATTATTTCAGGAACTTAGTGATTTGGAAGTGTTTTAAATTAAGTGGGAGTTTCCTGTATGTTTCCCTTTTGATTGCTCCCTCCTCTCATTTTCCCCTTGTCTCAACTAATACAGCGCTTGTATTGAGATTTACTGTAGCATGAGCCTGATTTTGATGCAAAATCCTCCTTCTCCAGGATATAGAGGAGGACTGTTTTTCAGGGCACTGTAGAGCACTGCTCTGTCCTCCTTTTGATTCCGTGAGATTTTTCAAGTAAAAAAGAAGACAATACCCCCTTTGTGAGATTCTGTATTTCTTTACATTTTCGCTTTTTTTCTTACTCTGAAACCTTATTTCTAGGTCTGCGTATCTTGAGAAAAGTAGCAGGAAATATGGATTTGAACCCACAGCCAGCATAAGAAAGTTATTAATTAATTCTTTTTCTTCCTTTTTAGTCACTGTAGTATTCCAACCATTCCATAGGGCATAAAGAAAAACAATTATATTTAAAGAGTAACTTTTCCCCACACACTAACTACATGTTGTAGAAAGCCCACAACTTAAGTTTATATTAGGCAGGGGAATGAAAAAGTAACACTCAAGGACAGATCCTTACTTTATTTCAAGGGGGTTTTTTAGTTGCACTCTGGACTTCATGAAAACAGAGGATTCTGTCTGAAGAGCCTAATAACTGTTCCAGCTCAAATCAAGAAACATGAAATTGCTAAAAATTTCATGAAAACAAGTTGAAATTAGAATGTCCAGACAACTAATTGCATCTTCCTTCCCCTTCACATCCAACTCCATTTTGTTAAGGAAACTTCCCACTCTGACCATTCACGAGGCTCCCTGGCAGTCACACTCCCAAGGCCAGACCTTCACTGCTGGGACCGAAGCCCCTTCCCCACAGGCGGCTCCAGAGCCTCGACAGGAGCCCTGCTTGGCTCCCCGCTCACCCCACTCACACAGCCACACCAGGTTTCCCATGGCAGTCTTGGATGTCTCGTTCCATAAAGCCATTTGTTCATGGTCAAACAACACAGAAACAGCCCAAGCTGGTGCCGCAAACAAAGGATCTCTGGGCTTTTATACTCTCACAATTCAAGTGTGCAAAACTCTTGCTTATCTTCCTGAGACTTCAGCTGCTGCTGTGTCTCTCAGTGTCCATCCACCTGGCTGTCATCACCCACCCTCATCCCCTTTGTATCCCAAAGGTTGGCAGTTCATGGCCTCTTGTGTTGGGCTCCCACACGGAGCTCAACCTCCGGCTGCACTGGAGCTAGCAAACTGAGCTATGTGCAACAAATGTATTCCTCAACAACTTTATAATCTAGAAAATCTGATGAAGCTCCTGGGAAGGTGCAGGCGGTAAAATCAAGTACAAAATAAAAACTATGATTTCTTTTTGCCAGGCTTACTGAAAAGTAAAATCCTAAGTGTAAGACAAGCCATACCGGTTCTATGACACTCAAAAAATAATAGGTATCATCCTCTGGGTCTACCTGAAGACCACTCAGCAAAAGAGGCAGCAGGATAAGTACAGCACAGCTTTGTGCCATGAGGGTTGAAAGGGGTTACCTTGTGATAAATTATGGTTGCAATAAAATAAAGCAGGAAGGAAGGTGCCTACAGCAGCACACACCAACCCATATTCTTCTTCAGTATTTCTTCTTGCCTCTTACTAACTGCCTGTGAAAGCTTTACAAAAATGGAAGCCAGATGGGCAAAGTCTGCTTGACCATTTGTGTAATTCAGAAGATTTCGCAGCACAAAAAATGCATCCATATTATAACCCCAACTGCTGAAATCATAAAATTGATGTATGTTGCCAAAAAGCCCACATTTCATTTTTCTCCTGTTAACAAATTTTTTAGGATTGATCTTTTCCTTTCCAGAATAGAGAGTAATGCAACGATCCTTTTCTTGAATTTCTTTATGTGACCATTCACCCTACACCAAATGTCTATAAGTACCGTGCACCTCCATTTGTCCTGTTTTATGTACGCTGTTATCAGTATGCATTTTGTGCAGCTGCAAGTACATACAGGACTATAAATGCCTGTGTAATGTCAGCACGTCTGGCCTTTACGAGACGTTTGTCACTCCATCACATTTGAAATATGTGGGTTGTCACTATAACAGCAAAGTCTTGTATACTGCATGGAACAACTTGTGATTACTGAGCACAAGGCTGGGCTGCACAATGCAGCCCCTAACATTTGTATCTGCTCCGTATTTTAATGCATCTGCAATTATGATGAATTTAAGCACAAACAAAGGGACTCCCGCTTACCGTCAGTGTGCTCATACCTGGCTGTTGTTACTGAGAGACCTTCTGTGTCCTCCTGAACTAACAGACCGGTTTGTCAAATAAAATAATCAGCATATGTTCCGACTGAAATCAAACTAATGTTAACACGCTACACACCCCGAAAAGATTAATCTTTGCAAGGAAAGAGCGTTGACAACATTTGTCAGTTTAAACACTTCCTGGCAATAGCTCAGCTTGTTAACAGGCAATGAAAGACTGCTCTATTAAGCTCAGGGTGATGCTAAAATGGTTTCATATAAGACAATAGCAATTTTCCTTACCACCAAGTGAGGCTGCCTGTTGAAAAAGGCCATGGCACGCTGCAGGTCTTTGCTATTCATAGGTATTGATTGTAATGAGGAAGACATTTTATTGCTATCCAACATTATAGTGAATTACATGAACAGCTATGTTTTTATTAAGAGCTAGGAGTCATATAAAAATGACTTAGACTGCTGCTTAATTTAATGGCATTTCCTTTTAATTTTAACTGAAGCGATGCTCCATTCAAATAATAAACTAGATTACATAATCCTTTGGTTGGTTTTAATTTAAATGAAGACTTTGAAAAGGAGAGGGTTTCATAAACGCTACCTCTTCGAATTTACCAAACTATCACTTCCATAAATAAAATATTTTTCCTGATCAGAACTAGATTAATTTTTGGTCCTTAAGTGAAATTCTGAGTGCTTGGAAGTCACCCAAGACTTCCTGTGTGTGAACCTGGCCTCAGTGTATATTGCAAGAAAAACCTATTGAGGCATAAAAGAATAAAAAAGAACAACAGAAAAGAGTGTCCACTAATAGAGAGGGAAATGTAAACCTGGGTAGTGTCAAAGGTGAAGAGAAAAAAGTGGCTTTTTGAACTCAGTCTGTATTCTGCAAGCTCCAGATAGCACACTGCAGAGTAGTATTTTTCATTTGGGTATCAGTGTTGCCAGTCTAACATAAACCTGTGCTGGAGGGACGTTTTAAACTCTGCAGGTTAAATACCCTGCCAAAACTTGGTGAATTCAGGACACAGGATGAGTTTTTACTGTATTTCAGAGGGCAGTTGTATTTTACTGCTGAAATAATCCCCTCTGATTGAGGTGGAAGATCTGTGATGAGAGCAAATGTCTCAAAGAGGTTCCTGGTGGAATTCCTTTAAAATCAGCCTGGTGGAAGACCTTGAATACCAGCTCTCCTAGCTGTTGGCTTGGCTCTGGATTATTTGCCCTCTGCCATACACACTGCTTGGGAACTTGCCAGAAGTACTTTAATCCGTTACATCCAATATCCTTCTTCTATCACAGTGCAGATTTCTGGTTCTAGAAAGGACTCCACCCAGTCCACAATGAAGGGAAGCCTTTTCTGCAGAAAGTTACAACATCCGCAGGTACTGAGAGTTATGAAAAAAGATAAGCCACTCTTGGTCACTAAATAATGATGCCTGATCATTTTCATGTTTAATACAAAGTTATCTGTTTTAATTAAGTGCCTTTGTATGATTTCAAAGGACTGTCTTGGACTGAACCCGTGCTGATGCAGTTTAACGCCAGTGATTCCATTTGATTTAACAGAATCAGACCAGTGTACGGCTGTTGTAATGGTAATGTGAAAGAGGGACCAGCAATCTACATAAATTAACAGGCTTCAGAGTCAGTCTCAGTCTTCGTCAGGCTGGATGTACATGCTGGTTTCTCCATTCATTAGTGAGCAAAGAGATACTTTGCACTCAAGACCACTTGCACCGTTTTCATTAAGTCATCACTGTGTGTAAAGATGTATAGTCTTGAGACTGGTAAATGAGATTTCACCCAGATATTCTTTGTATTCTCTCTTCCTTGTTCCTGTTGTGACAGAAGAAAACTTACAGGAAAGAAGTGGAGAATGTAGAGAATGCTACGTTTTAATAGAGAGCCACAGAGTCCGGTGTCCCAAATGCGGCTACAGTGACCAACATTTATGAAATCTGAGGCATCTAAGTTTGAATTTAATGACCTAAGCTCCTTCTAGAGCCAGTGAAGATGGCTCAGAGCATCTCAAGCTGTAATTCTCTCCTCTAATGGTAGAGGGCTCATAGCCAAGCACCCGTCTAGAGGCACTGACTCAAGCAGGTGCTCTAAGTGAAGTTAAGGATGAGAAAGGCCTGTGCTGCCACGACTTAAGAGTTCATGTTTCTTTATGCATGCAGGTTTGGTACTAAAATTAAACTTAAAACATTAACTCATATAGAAAAAGGTGAAACAGTATTTTCCCATGATTAAAGAACAAGACTAGAAAATGAAAGATCTTGATTTACTCTTCAATTACTATTTACTACTCAATTTACTAATTCATACATTAATAAATAGTAATTTACTATTACTATTTACTATTAAATAGTAATTCTTATTTACTATTTACTAGAATATATTTTCTTGATTTACTATTCGTTACGCGTCATCTTTTTTTTTCATCACTGCAAAAAATAACTTAGTTCCAGCCTTTATTGGTGAGCACCTATTTACATTTAACCATGTGGTCTCTTAGACCAGACTGTAGCTTTCAAATCTCAAACCAAAACGTTTATTGCTTCAGGAGAGCAGCAGCTGTCCCTGTCCAGCTCCTGCCCCATTTCTGCCTTGAGCAGAGCTGGGATAAAGGGCAATTTCTTTAAAAGTCCCCTTTTTTTCCTTAGTGCATAGTCTCCTTTGGGGAAAAGACCTTTCAAATATACCTAGTGACGCAAAAAAAGTTCCTCTAAGGCAGTGTACACCATAGCCCACAGTACTAGACCCCCTCACTGGTATCTCCACCTTCAGCATTACTAGCACTAGAGAATTATCTATACACAGCAGTTTTTCTTCCTGCGGTGTTATTTCTATTCTATAAGACATGCTTGCACAATTGATTTTATTTGAATCTATGGAAATACACCCTGCATAGCAGAAGGTAGATCAACCTCTGTTTTTTAATAAATGATCACGCTGACAATTAAAATTCCTGGTGACAGGTGAATTACTGTTAAAATCTATGACTGATTTCTAGCAGAAAAATCTGGAACAGCAGGGATGAGAGCAGCTAGTAGAAAACCTTATTAAAAATCAAGGTAATAAACCTTTTGCAAATATCAATTTTAATTATTTTTTAAATTACCTTTTCCTCTTCCATCTCTTTCATATGGCCCAATCATGTGAAAAGTTAATCATATTTTATAATAAAAAAAACATTTACTGTTCTTTTTTTTTCATCATCTCTAGTGGAGTTTTTCAACAATATGAGCCATTACACTAAAATGGGAATTTCTTCAGCCATCAGTGCACACAGCTGTTTTATAGTTAAACTACTTCCATCATTAAAGGTTTTTTTCTCAAATACTGCAGGTTCTGGAGCATGATTTTGCTACAGGGTTTTTATTTATAAAAACCAATTTCTAATTCCTAATAATATCTGTACAATGGCTGGCTAATCTTTTTTGCTCTTAATAAGCTTCTTTACCAATAAATTTTGAAACATCTGAAAATGATAAAAGAAAAGCTTCTAAGGCATGTGTAAAGAAGTTGTGGAAATGAAGTGCCCAGCAGAAAGACATGTGAAAAGGAAAATTCCTCTTAGAAGACCAATGACATTTATTTTCATCTCTTCCTCTCCCACAGGTTGAAAGGATCTGGTCAAGAAAAGGCTTTCAAGGTCCTTTTTTATTGTGAGCTGAGATACAGAGCACTGCATCTTCATTTCCAGAGGTGAAAGATGTAACAAATTTTTGGAAGTGATTTGCTTAATGGAAGAAAAAGTGTCCTAAGGGCCACTAAAAAGTGTTACAGAGCAAGGAAACATAAAAACCTGTGGGTGCTTACCGTTTTAGGTTTCAGTCATCTCTCTCTCTTTCCAGAAGTCCTCTTTACTTACACTGTAATGATCTTTAAATGGGTGGTAATGAAGAATAATGTACTCTGTTATGACTGGAATTGGTCATCTCTAACTTGTGAGTCACCATGGACAGAGTGTGTATTAAACAGTACATCACAGTCAGGGGTTTAATTCCAGCTCCTCTTATTTATTTGCCTAGAGTACGTCCCTCTCTTCTTCAGGTTTGGGGAGACTGACGTGCTTAGAGGCAGATAAAGGAGTAACTCCAGGCAACAGCTGTATGATTGCTCTCACCTTTGCAGGTGCTTAGTGAAAGCACTGAGCAGCCTGGTGTTTACACCATTTTTTTTCCACATCAAATAGTTTTGGTCTAGATGGGACATGAAGCCAATTGAGTGTATCTTTAATACATACTGAATACATATGTGCATGCAACCAGACAGATGCAGACCAGTTTCTTCTGAAGAAAGACCATTTAATTTAACAAACAGGGACTTAGCATTGCCCAACTACTGCATTTTAAATTCTTACTCTTGGTTCAGCTGCTTTGACTTTCAGAGTCACATATCTCCTTTTCAGCAGCTGAGGATGGTGAGTTGTAGCCCCTTTCCTGACACAAGATGAAGGCTGCAGCAGACATGCAGCACTGGAGCTATTAGCACTGATGCCTGTACTGAGTGTACATACATATATATATATGTGTATATATATATGCTGCCCACAGCACACATGAGCAGTGAGGGCCCATAATATAATATATTCAGTGGAATACTACAGCCAGCAGGATTCACCTGGACCACAGCATCCTCCCTCCTCATCTCAAGCAGCTCCCAGGAACTGGACATGACTGACTGGTTTGACACACTACATGAAATGTCTTCACAGACCTCAAAAACTAATGAACCTGGGCTCACAATCCTGTGCAACACACTCACAAAGTTCAGCGAAAAACAACTTGAGATTGCATGAGGTAGAAAACCTGCCATTTACAGAATGAGTTTATCAGAACTGATGTTCTTTTCTAGTAAAAGCTGTTGTACATATGAGCTCAATTTGATGCTGCATTGTTTAGTGGCAGACAGAGATAATACAAAACATAATGCAATTTACCGCTTCATTTCTTCATAAAGTCTACCCTGAAACATTTATTGCTCCATGTTACAGTAGAGAAGGAGTTTGGCAAAATGAATAAAGTAGGGAATCTGGAAAACTATAAATAGTGCTATCTGCTTTCCTAAAGAATATTTCACACTATACCGGATCTGACCTGAATTATTTGTCTCTAATTAATTCTCTAAAATTTCTAAACTCAAGTTAGTCACCCTGGACTAGACTTGTATTTATTGTTTTATCTATTGATGAAATGGACACCTCAGTCTGCTCTGCCTACGGATACTGACAACTGAGAAAAACTTTAAAAGGCAGAATCTTAAGCTTCTGGTTTTGGTTTTAATTACATTGCAAGTGCTGAATTTTGCTCAGGTTTCTTTTCAGCTGTCAGTCAATCACATAAGATTAACAATTGCACAATTAAAAGCAAAATATTTTAAAACAAAGCAACATTAATGCTTTATGGTTTTAGTCTGCTTTCCAACTTTTTCATTTGCAAAAGCAAAATTCCATTACTTCAGCCCCAAAACATAGAACTGCATATATATTCTTGCTCACACACAAACTGTAGACTTCCTTTCAGATACTGGAGAGAGAAAACTGATAATCTTTCTGTTTTCTGGGCAGAATGGCTGATAATCTCTTCTTTTTGCTTCTCTAGTACCCTCCAGAAATCCCCTTAACGACTTGCCAGGCATGAATTTTCAGGTTGATTATTTTTAAATTTCCCCCCCCTCCCCCTTTTGAAACTCTGTTCTGGAAAACACATTTCTCTTTCAATACCTCTGTTAGAAATGGTGGCTATTTCAGCCGTTGCAGTTAATATGCATTTTGGGACACCAGGTGGTGTGTCTGTAGAGTACTGCACTGTGGCATGTGGTAGATGCAAGTCAGACTAAGCTTAGTAACCTTTATTCTGTATTCTGCTGCATAGAGTAGATCTACATTTAGCTAGTCTATAAAAATGGATAGAATTCAGACAAAAGCATCCATTTCCCAATTCTCTAGAAATCGTAGAAGACAGAAGATGAATGATGACCTTAGAGTAAAAAGTGTCACTTCACAGGAAGACCTCAAACTTCACTGAAGATTTTCCAAAACAGAAACTGAAAATACATATTCACAAAGATCTAATTTTGCACAGTCCAAAAGATGTGAGAATGAGATAATAAAAAGACAGAGGTAGATAGAAAACCAATCTGCAACCCTAAAGATAACCACTTGCAGCTATTACCACCACTGTTCCTTTTCATTTCAGACGATCTGAATCTACTGCCCATTGACAGGTGCTCAGTATGAAAGAAGCTGATCCTGAATCAAAAGGACAATTTTCACTGTTCAAATATTCATACTGACCCTATGCAGCTTAGTTTCAAGACATAGTTATTCAAAGCAAAGCAACATTCAAAAGCCAGTGGTTGATAACTTCTGCAAAATGTAGCAATTTAACGGTAAATGCCTCACTCCTGCTTGTTAAACTCACCACCTCTTTATGCCCAGGCACTCACTGACTTAAACACTCCTACATTAATTGATCCAGCAACTTCAATTAAGTTCAAAAGCAAACTACAATGGACATTACATGCAGATTTCAGTTTGTGCAGTAAGGATGTAGAACCATCCCCAGATCTAAATCACACGCTCATACCTCTGCAGCTCTAGAGCTAACTTACCACCAAGTCATCTTTACTGTGATGCTCCCAAGCTCAAAATTCATGTAGGAACGTTTCAATATAATGGTCAATTAACACTGAAATCCTTTAAGTACTTCATTCATATTAATCCCAACTGAGTACTTCATGATTAATTTTATTAAAACTAATTCCAAAGGAATTGTCAATGATTAAGTGGTTATTGTACAGCAACACTATTATTTTTACATATTTGTGTGGGGTTGCCTGGTCTCTATACTGCACCTCTGAAAGATTTTTTTAGAGACAGTGGCCAGCCAGACTCAAATGAGGTGTGATACCTTGATGTCTAAAATTAGGTGACATAAATCCAGGCCCCAGAGTCTAACCTGTCACTAATCTGACAAAATCCTTCTTGACTGTAGCAGTGAGCTTTTTTTTCCCTTCCTAGTTCTCTGCATATCCTGCTCAAAGATTTTTAAAAATGTTCAACTGTCTGCATGTACATACATTCTGGAACAGGAAAGTGAGAGGTAAGTGCCTTGACTCACCTTTTTTTCCCCTCTCCTAGCTTCAAATATGGAGCAATTAGAACTGAATGCTTTGTCTCCTCTTAAAGAGCATGGTGGTATTTAACTAACAAATATGAACCAGAGATAATGCCTCTTTTTCTAAATTTGTCATTTATTTTGAATGGAGATTGCGGAATTCTTAGGTTGACAATTTTCTCAGTTTACTCATGTTGCAACAAGGTTACCTAAGCCTCAATGAAATTTAAGAGCACCAACAAATTGTGTCACTATTTCACACACCTTTTTCAGTCCTGCTGAGCTTAATACGCAATTTTTACTTTCGCTTTTGTATTTTATATGAGACATCTCTTGGAAATACACTTTGTTCCAGCTGGCTGTAGTATGAAAATAAGACAAAAAATGCAATGACATTATATGTGTAGAAGTGGAAAAATGTACACAGTAGAGTCTACAATAACCACATCTATAGAAATATCATTTTAACAGCATTAATACTGAATCAATCAGTAAAAGATTGTAATGATGCAGATGATTATTACAGTCTTTTCCTAATGGTGAAAATCCATACCCAAAAATTTGGGTTTGCATCCACCAGAGAGAATTTCTAGGGTATCTATTAAGATTCTATACAAATGCTGGGTCCTTAATATTCCTCAGGAATATATTTTAGAAAACTCTTGCCTGAAAACATTGTGAAATGTGAACTTTTTTTTTTAGTTATCAAAAATATTATGATGCTGTAGTCTGAACTCAAGGACTATAAACTAGGCATAATTGTTCCAGAAGAGCAAGGGAAAGATTATAATTATCTAGAAATCAAGATGTTATGAAGGTAGAAGGTAGAATGAAAATTTACTGGATTCTAAGTTTTGGGAAAAGGTAAAGCATGTTTTCCTAAAATTCAAAAGCTTAAGCTCTAACTCTCTTATAGCAACAACTTGTAATAAGATCAAAGTTAAGGACATTGGAAGATCTATTTGTAATTTTCCTCTATTTACCTTCATAATAAATTATGTACTGTAAAAGTATCTCATTACTTGAAACTTTTCTTAAAAAAATGAAATGAAGAATTATCATTACAATCACAGAGATAACATTAATGACTGTAAAGGACAAACCCAGATGGTCTAAAGTTCAACTCTAAACACGTTTCTCTTTGTATTTGTATCAGGATTTTTTTCACTTAAAATAAGAACTTGCCTTTATCATCACAGAATTGTGGTGTTTAGTGGGTTTTTTTAAACTTGTAAATTTTTAAATTCTCATCCAGGTAGCTGATTCAGCTTATCCTTCTCTGCCATTGATTACACTAGTCTTTGTTTCACTGTCCATACCACTACTAAAAATGTGCAATAGTACAAGATTGAGGGCATATTCCTACAGGACACACATCAACTTGACAGGGAACAAAACACTCTGCACAGCTTCCTTACTAATTATATGATCACACAGTAGAATGTAATTTCTCTTTTTTTTTTAATGCTTCCTTATGAAAATGTCATGTGAAATAATGTCAGAAGATTTACTTGTCAAAAGAGTTGACATCTCCTGGTTCATCACCTTCTCAAGAACTGTTATTCTGTCACAAAAGGATATGGGACTGGTATTACACAATTTCTCCTTGGTAAATTCGTTTTGGCTATTACTCATCTCCCCGCTACTCTGCAGGTGCTTACAGTTCATTTGATTTATTTGTTCCAGTTGTTTGGGGGTTTTTTTAACGACATTTAAATTATGCTGATGGGTCTGTAATTCCACAGCTCTTCCTTCCTCTCCTTTATAAAGGCAGGCACTGAGTCAGCTCTTCTTGAATTTTCTGAAACTTTCTCCATTCTTCACAGCAGAGAATTGCTAATGGATCTTCAGAAGGCTTCATCTAGTTACTTAAGTACTGTACAATAAACTTCATTAAATCTGCATTATTTTCAAATATGTAATTGTTCTATGTATTCTTTCAGGAAGCTCTTTTATCATTCCAATCTGACATCTTAGCCTTTTCATAGGCTTAGTAGTTGCATTAACCCACGGTAGTTCCAATTAAGGAAAGGGGAGAAAGATATTAAATATTTTTTTCAGTTTTAAAACCACTTTTCAATTTATTTCCTTCCCTGTTTGATAGCATATCCACCTTTTTATTTACCTTGCTCTGATTATTAATGTGTTTATAAAATTACTTCGTTTCCTTTTGTGTCCTTTTTTTTAAGTCATGCATAATTCTGTCTTGGCCTTTCCAGTTTTGTCACCCCTCCTATTAGTGCTATTTCATCTACACTAATTTGGTAATTTGACCTAGTTTCCACTTTCTGAGGGATTCTTTTTTTTCATGGGCCTTAGGCCACTGCAGTCAAGGCTTACTTAAGGGAGCTACTTCCTAGGCTTCGTAAGTATTGAGATGGTTTGTGCTTCTCCCTTAAATATAATTTCTAGGGGGAACTGCCAGTGCTTGTGAATGTTTTTCTCTTAGATTTATTTGCAATGAGATCTGACTCATCAGCCCTACTAGTTTGTCCTCTTATAATTTATTGGCTTTATTATGATCTGCACTTTCTGTTTCTTGATGTAATAAATCATGTTATGTCCTCCCTAAGCAGGTTAAAGAAAGTGAGAGCAAACTCCCTTCCATATTTTCAACTACTTTTTTTTTCCTAGAGGCTTCCTGCTAGCTGCCTTCAAAGAACCACAGAGAGACAGAGGGACCTCTGGAGGAGATTAGTCCCAAGCTTCTGCTCAAAAGAAGCACTTAATGGAAAAACTGGATGAGATTGCTCAGTGCTTCAAGTCAGTAAACTTCTGAAATTCTCCAGGGAATACACTGAAGTTGATTTTGCCACTTCTCTGTTCAGTTTTTTTCTTACTGTAAACCACTTCTGCTCTAAAGTGGTTATTCCACTGGTGGAATAGTACTAATAGTGGTTAGTATTGTTATTCCTTATACTCAGCTGAAATAGTTTGCATTGTAGTTTGTGACAGCTGCTTTTTGTCCTTCCATTACACACTGCTGAAACTCTGTTTGCTCTGTAATGCCCTACAGGTAGTGGCAACTGCAGCTGCAGCCCAGAATCATAGATCACGGAATGGTTTGTGTTGGAAGGTACCTTAAAGATCATTTAGTTCCTGCCCCCTGCCATGGGCAGGGACACCTGAGCAACCTTGTGCAGTGAAAGCCCTCTGAAGGGTGGCCGTGCCTCCGAGCCTTTCCTCCACCTGGGTAACCTCAGTCGCTTTACAGGTAAACTAGCATATATTCTTTTGCACAAACACTGAACACTGGACATTTCTGAGTCAAGCTTAAAAGGGAAGCTGGGATACTGCAAACCATCTACTCATAACACTGCACTTCAAAACACTTTGAAAATTTCCTCCAGGCAATTGCAATACCTGCCAGGGTCTAGTATGTTTAAGATCCGTAACTAAAATATTCCTGTTATGGCAAAGAGAAACTTAACTCTCTAACTAAACCAAGAGCAAAGTAGGTAAGAAAGAAAGAAAACTTTACTACTGAAATATCTTTTTTAAAACATAACCTCTACAGCATAATCCCACATGAAGGATGTAAAACTGAAGCACCCGTATCTAAAATGCATAATTACTTTTGCAATAAAAAGATATTTTATTTTCTTTGTAATAAAAAGATGTGATTTTTTCTTTGTAAAACTGAATATTTACTTCAGTACTAGAACCAAAGCAAGAGTCTATAAGGCTATGATATAACCGGGGTTGTTTTAGGAAGCATGGTATGAAGTTAATTTTTTCCTCACCCGTGTACAACTTTAAATATTTTGCAAGGATTTTACCAACCACTGGAAATTAATAAATAATGGAAGTCAAAATAAATGACGGGGGTGAGATTGGACCCAGCAACTTGAAGATAGCCTGTGATGTTTAACTCTCTGTCTGGATATGGCCCATCCTAGAGGGCTCTCTACCCTACCACCACCACTGACTGCCAGACCGTGCAATCCAGTGTCTCCACAGACAAAACTATTTTTTGAAAACTCTGAATACAGCAACATTAATCCACCTCATCAGTCATAAGTCACACTTTTCCACTACAGCTCACAGAATACAAATCAGAGCCCACCAAGGCAGCCAGAAAATGTCCTTTGAACTACATTTGGTATCTGTCTTTTTTTTTTTTTTTTTTTTTTTTTTTTTTTTTTTTTTTTCCCATGAATGCTTTCCCAGCACATTGTAGAAAGGTCCTCAGAATTTCCTAAATGACAACAATCTGTATGTTTTGGTTTGTGTCTGTTGTACAGGTGCTTTGGAATGTCTGTAAACATTAATTTCTCAGCAGAAACAATAAAGACACTGCAAATAAAATTCAGCCATACCTAAAAACATACCAAGAAGCACGGTATGAACTGACCTTCAGATGTCTCTGCTATTTTTTTTTCTTAGTTTACATGGAGTTTTAATTCTTGAAAGCAAAAGTGATTTGGGAAGGTAAAAATTTCTTTATATGGATGGTAACTCCTGATGTTTGACAAAGCTTTCTCAGGTTCAATAACAGGAGTTCATTCAAATGTTTAAAAAAATCCAACTTCTAAGTCTCAGCAGTATCTACCCAATCTATAGCTAGCTCATTTAATCCCAAACATACTTTAACAACACTGCTCAGTTGGAATGAAGCAATTTCACCAGAAGTGAACCAATGATTTCCATTGCAAAAAAATGGAGAAGAAAATGAAGGTATAGTAGGATAAGTACTTTATTTCTTTTTTGATCCTTGTTTTTTCAAGCTTTATTCAGCTGCATAAGGCCAATGCAATAATAAAGGGTAATTTCCTGTGGCAATCATCTTCAAAGGGAATTAAAATTAATGCATGTATTCTGGATCCTTACTGATTAAAAAGGTTCAAACAATCCCTATTATTTCAAATAACACTGAAAAATGAATGGATTTCAACTTATTTCTAGCTATTCATTTTGTATTAACATAAAATAAGCTACTTCAAGTATTAATATCCTTGTGCAATGTATTTATATCAATATGATTACTATCTTCAGTGAAAGGTTTAATATCAACATATATGTAATTACTGGAAATGTTTCAATTTATATTAAGAAATTAAACTGTAAGATCAGCAACAACTGCCTCAACTAAATCAAAAGGTTGTTCCCACAAGCCACATATAAATTTTCTCATTTACTGAAGTTACATCTCTTTCACAGCAAAAACCGAGCCACTCAGCTTTCTTTCTAAAATTATCCTTATCAACTTTGCTGACTTTCTTTGCAACACAGGGCTTATGCACAGTTTGAAAGGATCTCTTCTGAAAGCAGTTAATCCTTTCTAAAGGTAAAGAATAATTCAAGACAGAAAAATAGAAAATTATATCGTATTAATTATTTCAATCTTTTACTTATGCGTGACAACTCTGTACATAAGACATTTCAGTCTAACAACAATTCAGTTAAGTTACTGACATGTTTTGTATACGATGATTTTCTTGTACAGATGAGGAGATAAAATACAAAGTGTATTTCTAATATCTAGGCCAAATAATTTTTATTTTGAAATAATGTGACTCTAAGAAATTAATGGAACAACATCTTTGGAAAATCTTTACAAGTTGATCTTAATAAAAGGTGTAAGGAAAGAAATCTGGAGCAAAGGCTTCTTTATCCACTTTTGAGGAAAGTAAGAAAACACGCCAAATCTCTCAAATGATACATATGTGTATTTTGACACAGTGAGAAAACAAAAGTCCATTCATAGCAAATATTATTTGTTTTCAAATAGCGTCAGGTATCCCAACACATGTGAAGTCTCCAGACACAAGACAAGGCTCACAGATATAACACAGACCTACTAGGAGCAGCCTACCCTGCTTGGCCACAAGATCTAGCATTTGGAAGCCAGGCAGAAAACACAGGACATCTCAAACGTTTTTAATGTCTACACGGCGCAAGTGAGTGTAGCCTCATATGGTTTCAAAACGCTGAAAAACAACACATGAAATGTTGCTGGTGTTTCTTTATTGAGCTGTGGACAATGGGCAACCATAGCTACCCAAGTCTGCCCTGGACCCAGCTTCATTCAGCAGAGTGGTACACAGGAGACTTTGCTTACAGTGCTCACATGACTCTGGGGAAGGTTCTACGAAATCCTTTGTATGCCACATGAACCTGGCGTGCCAAGTAAGTCCACTGCCATAGTACCAAGTGTGATACTAAAAACAAAGTGGGCCTAGGGGCAGGGTGTGAAGTGTAATACCAAATGATCAAATGGCAACAGCCTGGAAACTCAGCAGAATGATAGAAAGGGTCTGGGGAATTAAAATGGCTCCCTAAATGTATGATTCATCACTACCTGTACATGTCACTGCTGCAGAACAAAAGCAGTGTCACTTTGGCTTTGTTAACTAACAAGTATTTCATATGAGACGCTGGAAGTATTTACTTTCTTCTACTTATCACTAGTGGACGTTTTCCAGAGAACTATCAGTGTTTTGGGGCAAGTTAGTCTAGACAAACTGAAGAGCCCAAATGAAAACAAGAAGACACTAAAAGACAAAAACATGCAATTTTAATGAAGGGAAAGCCAAATGGAGCCCATGAGGTGCAGCCGAGAGGGATTGGCAGCAGGAAGGAACAAGGAGAGAGGTGTTTGAGCAGAGTAGGCAGAAGCTGGAGTAGAAAACACAATGATCAATTGTTCCTTGGGACCATGGCAGATAACAAGAGATTATCTTAATTTGCAGCAAAGAAGATTTATGTTTGATCTCAGGAAAAGCTTTCTCACTTTAAGAGCAGAATATACACCAGCACCTGTCACATATGGATGTACTTGATCCTGCTTTCAGTAGAGGTGATGAATTAGATGATTTCTTCAAGACAGTTTGAGCTTCAAATTTCTGTGATTTAATGATCTCAGCTGTCTGAAAAACTTATGAGTTGCAATATGAATATCTGCTTACAAACAATAGCTTCTACAGCAAATTAGCCAAAAACTCAAATTATATTATACCAATAAGAGGTACTAATAACACAACATTCCTGAATTACAAATGCAAAGCTTACTGTTTTTTATCCCATGTCTAATCCTGTGAGCCATTCTGCCTCATGACTGTCTGGATGCATCAAAGCAGGACTTCTGTTGACAAACACTGTAAGTACTGCCATCACAAATGTTCAACTCTTGATTTAACAAGTAACATCACTATGATGTGATGTTGATTATGGAAGTCTAATAAACTATTATTCCTGTGTGGATGGGGATAAACTATTATCCCCTTCATTGGAGCCACACGTAATTTCCGATGTGCTTTCTTTCATTCATTTATTACTGCAGTAAGATTTTGTCCAAGGTGGAACTTCCACAGAAGTATCTTAAATATTAGAACAGTACCAAATAAAACTCATATATTTTCGTATTCCTCTGAGAGAAAGATGATGGGGGATTTAGAGTATTGCAGTTTTGTGAATTTAGTGGGAGCAGCAGCTGAGGTTAGTGCCTTGAGAACTCCTGAGGGAGGGGAGTTTTTCAGGAGTTACTTGCATAAATTAGGTGTGTTTTTGACTGGAGTGTTTTTCTGACAAAAGAGAGTGAAGTAGGTTCAGAAAAAAAGCATAAAAAGCTTTTGAAGGCCAAGACTTACACAGTATAGGCTAAATCAATATTAAGGTAAGTGAATCGGTTTTCATATGTGCCACTGAACTAGAGACCTGCATTATACCAGAGGCTGGATGTGTGCATGCCAGCAGGTTCTGCTCTCTGTCCTTAAAATACATTTTCTATCCCTTTGTAGATTGTTACCAACCAAGTAGATTCTCTTTTCCTTTTGCTTCAGGGTTGAGTATGTGTTAACTCTTCCTCTCATGTATGATCTCAGAAGAGAAATAATACTAGTAATGAAAAAAAGCCATGCTAAAATCTCTCTTCATCTCTGGGAATAAATACTGTTGCTGTGTTGCCTGGCCTCTCTTTTCCTCCTGCAAGTGTTTCTGTGCTTCTCAGGTGCTGCTGCTGGCCACCACACCAACATCTGCTGAGCACAGGTGCCAGCACCACCACTGCCCCTGCTCTGCTGAGGAGGCAACAGTCATTGGTATAGATGACACACTTCTGCCAGTGGATCAGCATATTTCCTCTGCAATAAGCTAAATTTAATTCTGAAATTCATACCCATATGGAAAGGAGAGTATGTAACAGCCATTTTACTGCCCACTGCCAGCAGCTAATTGCACAAATATACATGCAAAGCATATATACACACCAGTAAAATCTGTTAAAGGATGCATGGTTTGCTGCTATTTCCCAAAACATTTGGAGAATTAGAGTAATAAGTATAAAATAAATGATATATTTTCATCTTATCAGGCAAAATTAAAGTCTGCTTTCTACCATATTCGTCATTTTCTTTCAGGAGGAAAGCCTATTCATTTCAGTAAAATGGCCTGAGAACTAAGGCAGCGTTCATCCGAAGCAGCGGAAGTATTCAGCTGCTAATAAAACCAACAAGCTTTTATCAATGAGAGCAGATGCCCCTTTCAATCCTTAACCCAATTTATTGTCAGGCCACATATGAACAAGATCCATGCTAGAACCTTCACACAAATCAAGTGAAGAAGGGCACAGCTATGTGCAAATGATTATTAGGAAGCACATCTGATTCTATAAAAAATGTTTAGCCTTTGATTGATGTTGGGAGAGGGGGTGAGAATGATCCCTAAGCAGGTACATTTTTCATTTGCTAGCCCAGACTGCATGAAGAAAATTTTATTTGCATCCTGTTTATTAATGACATAATCAAGAAATAAAATTACAAGTAAACATGTATTTTATATCCTATAAATTTTTTCCCCATCACACAGCACCAGTCTTTTAATTTCAGGGCACAAAGAGTTTTGTGCTGAACATTTTTGTTTGTATTAAGGATCTAGGGAATGTTCTGTTTAGAAGGCATAAGTGTTACACAATGATTTCTAGGTAAACGATACCGATACAACAGTATTTTTTCATAATCTAAGATAATTGTTCGATTTGCGACTCAATTCAATAAATACATCTTTCTTATTCATAGATTGGTCATCGCACAAAAAAATATCTTTTGCTTATTATTCTGCAATTCATTTAGAGAAATATTGACCAAATTTATTGTTATGCAGTGAATAAAAGCACACAAAAATAAATAATATGTAAGAAAGAGGATCAGAATAACCTCTGAAAGCTACTTCCATACAATATTCTTGTGCACTTTACATATTCTATGCAAAATATTCCCCAAAACAATGTATGGAGCATATTACAGCCACCAGAATGTCACATTAATCACAAGAAACCACATTATTAGATACCATTGTTTACCCTTTAGACTTTGCCTTGCTGTATCATAATCCTGCATTTTACAGTAAACATAAGCTTAATAATCAGCTTTCTGATTGTTACTAGTGTGTTATTTCCTATTTCAACATTCATTTGTCATAAATGAATAGTTAGCTACAAACCGCTTTTATATCTATTTTCAAATATATATATTGTAAGGCATTTAAGATTTGTTAGTTTTTCTCTAGTCTTTTACTTCAACTGAAAACTTTTCTGGGATTCATTATAAATGTCTCCTTTGTTAACTGGATGCTAGATCTGTCAAAGTCCTGCAGTGTTGTAATTCATGTAATAAATTCATGTATGTCATTTATATATGTTATAACTTATGTAAAATTACCAGTTTACAGTACATGATTGCTAACGAAAGTAATAGTGGCTTAGAAGATTATACATCCACCAGCAGTAAGAGCAACATGCAAACAGACAGATGGACAGATAGAGAGAGAGATGCTTGAGCACATCTCAAATGAGCAAATCTCTTAGGGGGCTGTAGGCAGACATGAGCTGCAGGTACCACTATCAAGGAAAATGCAATGACCAGCGCAAGCCAGGTGCCACATGAGTCACACACGGTGCAGTGCCAGAAGTAGAATGGTTTTACCTCCGAGTCCTGCAACTGCAGCCATCTGCCTGGGGAGAGCAGCAATTAAGAACTATGGCTTATCAGCTGGGGCACAAAACTGACCCAACAAAGGCTTCAGATGGATGGTGGCACGGCCACATGCTGGTACACAATCTTGTACGATGCTACCAACTCGTGTTGGGTCAGCTGGCTGTGGAAAATCACCATTCTGGGATTCTGTGACTGTGAAAAGATCCTCGATGCTGCTCCAGAGAGCAGTCTCAGTCTGTTCAACAAGTGGTAGTTAAAAATCAGTCAATAGGAGTGTTTTTGATAAGGATCAGTATTAAAGATCTACAGAGATCAAGGGGAGCAATCTGTAATTCTGCTAAAAATGCTGGACCAAATGGTCTTTCGATGTCCCTTCCAACCTGTGCTGTTGTATTATTCTCTGATTTCAGAGAGACAAAATCAAACACGAACCATCAATGTCAGGTTTGATTTAGATACCTAAGCTCCTTCCCAACCCAGAAGCTTGTCAACCAGAAGGCCAGGGAATGTCCAAATGAAGTAGAGAAGTAAGTAAGACTCCATATTCATCTATTCCTTTTTCCAAAAGCTGACACATCCCAGTCTGATGAGAAAACCAATGCCTCCATCAGCACTACAACCATTTTGCTTGGCTGGGAAACAGCTCCTGAAAGATGAAAAGCACAGTGTGATTTGGACAGCAAAGCAGGCCATGCTGAAGAAGTAATGCTGCTACATTCTCCTCATTGCACAGAAAGGCCTCTTGCCATTGAATAAACCTTAATTAAAACATGCAGCCAGTTCTGATGAGTCAAGAGGCAGCAAGCCAGATCTAAGGTGCTGAGGTACAAGGGAATCCTTCTAATAACTTCCATGGGTTTTAGTTCATACCTTGTTAATCCTGGACAGCCAGGAAGACCCAGCAGAAGCTATAAGTTTTTTTCCCCTGCAGAAGGGGTTCTGACAATTCTCAGTAGATTAGAAATATTCTATAAAGAAATCTTAATCATTAATATATGAGGCTTTACCATAGCTTCATACATGGCCAGAAGACATTTTGAAAATTGCTGCTCTTGGGATTTGTCAACTTGGAACACAAAATTAAACTCAAAAAATTGTTGAAGAAATTTCAAATTGTTGGACATGTCTAATAAACTAAACTTACTTTAAAAACATGGTCTCTCTGGTATCTACATGAATGGCTTTGCCAATAAGCTTTAACATTTAACTTGATATATATATATGCTTGAAAATCAGGAGCTTGTAATCTTTTACATATTCTGGAAAACAGTTTGGATCTTGGTTTAGTTCTCTATCCATACTCTGTCACTTACTACCTAGTGCTTCTGTGTCACTAAAACAATTCCATTTCATTTAATAATAACTTCCTTTTGCATTCCAATCATATTTAAAGTATTTTACTAAGGAGGCTTGGGCTGGAATTAAAATATTACAACTTTACGTTATTCTGTCATTAAATGCAGAATCTGCTCAACTCAATCAATCCTCTCATAAACAAGCTGAAAACTGATTTTCAGAAGCACTCATCTTTAAATAGAATTTTTAGTAAGAAGAAAAATATCTCCTTAAATTGCACAAAAATATAGGTTATGTACGCCTATTTGCCTCTATTTATGCAAAATATAATTTAGCATTAATGAAGTGTCGTGAAGTTCTGAATGGGAATTTATCTGTCCCAATATTTATGCCATACACATTTACCTTTAGGGAATTCATTGTAGGCACTTTTTCCAGTCACAGAAGAGAAGGCGGCATCTCATCCTAATGCTGACCAGATTAACAAAGATCTACTGGAACAATTCGGAATTCTGCTAAGAATGATGTGTTTATTTCTTTCCATTACGTGTCATTTACAGTTCATCTCCGATGCAGCCATCTAAAGGTGAGAAGAGTTCTTTTTAGGGTTCCTCCTATTTTTCCATCATTACTCCTTAGGCATCAGAAGCTGAGCTTCTGGCAAAGGTAGTGTTCTTCTGAAGAGCACTGTATAAACTAATACACTAGGAATATTTTGTGAAGATAGAATTTAAAATTTAACCTGCTTACCAAACTGTAAGAAGAAAAATCAAGGCTTTAACTTACTGTTAGTTCCTAGTAGACTTTCATCCCTGCTAAAAATGTTTATATTTTCTGAGGATTTTAGACCTTTCCTTGCAAGCTTTACAATGTAGAACATAAAACAGGTATAAAGGTATTCACTGAAAAACAGTTAATGGATCTAGCATTTTCAAGGGGGAAAAGGAAAACAGGTAAACCAAGAAGTGCACCACCAATTCAGAAAAATCAAATTCAACAAAATAGTTCTTTGCTGACAAGGAGGAATAGGAATTACCCCTATGGACACAATTTAGACAGACCAGCAACCAGATGCTAAGCAATAGTTTCACTGATCTTTTCTTTCTAAAGGGTCTGTAAAAAGGTAAAAGCACAATCTGCATTCTTACCATCCTGCAAAACTCCTTGCATCATAGGACCTCACAGTGTAGTGCCCTTGGAAAGTCCAAGGATTTTCTGAAGTGCTATTTCTTCAAAAGCAAAAAGCCTAAGCCATAACAATAATTAATTTCAAAATATTGTCTTTGGAGAGCTTCCTGTGAAACATATACAGTATACAGGAGGAAGCGTAGTGAATAAATGGAATGAAATGGTAGTTAACAAGTACACTTTTTTCCTCATCTGTGCTTATAAAACATAATTAAACCCATCTTATCTTACAAAACATCATCATTGATAATGCTTCCAATTTTACTTCTGGCAGAAGTTGTCGTGCTCTAGGCTTTTAGTGTACGACAATGACCACATCACTAGATTTTATTACCCTACTTAAAACCCCTGTAACAAAAGCTGAAGACAATCCTTACAAGAAGATTCAGCATTATCATTAAGAGCAAAATTATGTTCAAGAAGTGAGGAGGGATTATAAACAGATAACCTTGTGAAGCTACTGATGGGAAAATCCTGCTTGTGTGAAAAGTAAATGACCAAAGTTCTCTGTATTATCTCTTGAGAGAATGGAGAAAATGCCAGCTATCACTTGAGACCATGGGCTGTATCCTGGTATGAATAACTACATTACTGATGCTGAAATACTCTAGTGCAAGATGTAATTGAAAATATGTATTTTAAGGCACAACCAGCAAATATGCTATAGCTGTACTCACATGGTTGGTTTGGGTTTTTTTTTCCTTCTAGATTCAAATTGAAGGGTTTTATCCCTGTTCCCACATGTACATAAACAAACTATTGTTCTCAGCAAGCCAACTTAATGCACTAAAGAAGATGATTAACCATGCAAACTATTCTAGTACTCAGTACTGCATACATATTCAAGAATCTGAAATTTAAACTTTTAAACAGATGATTAAAAAAATCCGGATTTGTCTTTTTTTTTTTCCTCAAAAGGTACTTTGTATGTAAATACAAAATCCTTCCACAGACAAACTGCATAAATATAGGAACGTGCTTTAAAGAAACACACCTAAATTATAGACATAAATAGATAAAATATATTTGTTGGGGAAAAAACAAATTTCTGTATCACTATATTTTATTTTGGTTTTCCTCAGTGAGTGTTTTTCTAGGTGCTTATAACAGTGCAGTATCAGACACCATCCCAATAGCTTCTGGATAAGAATACATGTTTACTGGTTAAAAGATCAGTACAGAAAACATTTATAGATAATCCAAAGCTTTTGGAGACATAAAGTGATGAAGAAATGGGTCAGCTGCACAGAAAACTTGATTCCTTGCTATATGGTATATTCCTTGGTATACCTAGAGGAATGTGAATATCAGGGGATTAAATTCAAGGTTGCAACTCAAAATAGAAATTGCAGATTATAGTCATACAACATAAGAATTTCAGTGGAATTCAGTGAAACTGAGAACTTAAATTTAAGCTTAAATGACCAACCAAACACATACTTCAAGCATGATGCTGCATCTAGGACAGGAAATGCTACTTTTGGATGTATTAAGACAGTTCAAAAGTTAAAAGCACTTTCAAAAGTGATAATTAATAATAATCTTCCATTGCCAGACAGGTAACAATACTGATAAAGCAACATCATACTCTTCTATCAATGTGAACCTGACTTACGACTCCCCACAAAGCTGTGAGGCACAGCTCAAAATCCAATAGGGTTGTTCTCATGATGAAGAAGTAGATTTTCAAAAATACTCTGTTATCTAAGGCCCATCAAGACTGGCCTTTGCTTTCAGGTAATTCTGGCAGAGGAAAACTACAAATATTGAGAAACAGACAAGAGACTTTGTTAATGGATAAAATAAAAGTTTAGAAATATTATTTGTCTGTAATGGATTTTTTTTTAATTTCAGCATTGGTTTCAGCACCTCTTGTGAGAATCATCTGTTGCTCTGTGATTAGAGGAAAGAACCCCAAATTTCCTTTTTTCTCTAAATGCTAGTGAGCATTACTTCATGGGATATGGGTATGGCCAGCACAACACAGGACAGCATGAAGAGGAGAGTAAGTCTGCACATGTGAGATGTACCTGTCACAACAATTTCCCTCTCCCTTCCATTCTTGCACATAGTATGTCACCACTCATCTCACTCAGTGATTTCCTTGTCTCTTTTCTTTAGCTCATCAAACCCTACGTACTCACACCACTTCCTCATCTCAAAAGAGGAAGGTCAAAAACTAAGTAGAGATAAAAGCGTAAGTAGAAAAAGGGTTAATTCTGGCCATCAGAACAATTTTCAAACAACCACAGGGAACAGAGGGAAGAGCAGATATTTCCTTCATCGGCATAAAAAGGAATATGCTATTTCTGACAGTATTGGGTGTAGGTCCCAAGGCTTGTGTAGATGTTAGAGGCTGCAGGGGATGGACTCTGTGGCAAGAGAGCAGGGTGGGCATCTCACTGCTGGCTAAAGTTAACCCACCAGCTAATGCACAGTCAGGGTCACCTGATAATGCCACAATCTGAACTAAGATATCCTGAAGCCTCTGAAAAAATCAAAGAAAGAATATTTAACACTGTTAACCTCAATTCTGCCCTCTTTAATAATAAGGTCAGAACATTTCCACTACAGATGCTGAAGAATGGTATAGAAAAATCATGGGAAAAGAAACCATTATGTGAAATCAAGAGGAGTGCATTAGGCATAAGCTAAAAGAAAGCCACTCTCTTAAGTTTCGTTTCCACTCTGTCTCTGAATCTAACACTCATTAAATAGCCCTTGCAAACTTCATCACTTCTCCTTCATACAAGAATATTCTCCTTAACTGCCTCTATTTAGATGCTGTTATTGCAGAGGTCTGAATCATTCATATTACTACTTTGTTTTCTATCCAAATTTAAACACGCCGCCCTATTTTTTTCTGTACATGAAATCTTAGTACTGAAAGTGCCATGTACTTAGTTCTTCGCTGATATACATTTAGGTGTCTAAATATGAACAAGTTCCCACCATTTTAAACAGTTATGCACAGAACTGAATACTTCAATACAGGCATCCAAAGTAATTCGAGAAGCTGTGTGGCGCCCTTAACACAAGCATGGAGACAATAAAACATAGGCTCTATGAAGACCTGCAAACTTCATTAGTGTTTATTAGATTCCCATCATTGGGATAAACTGGACTACTTCAACTACCACTCACAATAAAAATTCTTCCCCAGATGTTCTTGAAGACATAGGGGAAAGTATGGGTCCACTACTCCAATCTCCATCTGGGCCTTGACATCTTCACTGGCCCTACATTCCTGCCTCAGATATGGCAGGACAGCTCAAATAGTATTAGACACCTAAACTGAGGTGACTGAGTCCAATTCTTACCCTTGCTCGCAAAGTTCACTTGCAGACACTCATATTTAGGTGACGATAACTTGAAGCCTCAGGCTTCCACATTCATTCACAACACTGACAAACTCCTTCAACCAATCCCCCACTCTTCAGTACATTTGAACTCAATCCCCCACTCTTCAGTACATTTGAACTCAATGCCGTGAATGGAAGTTGGATAATGAACAAGGCATATGATGGACTCAAAAACTTGACATACAATATAAGTAATTCCACTGCTACTTAGGTGTACTATTGTACAACCACTGCTTTTTCCAGTAACTACCTGTCTATTCAGGAGGGCAGCCTTAGATTATTTTGGGGCATACCTGCAAGTGCTTTTCATAAGCTGAAGTCAACATTACTTTAATTCATCATTTTCTGGTGTTATAAAATACACTACTATATTGTATGAGAGTTTAAAGTAATTGAACACAAGAGCTGAAAGTGCCCTTGGCAACCTTAACTCTGGAGCAGACTTTTGGACTGCTAATGTACACTTGCTAAGAATTGTATATCAACACCACCCTTGTAAAAGTGTAATTTTGCCAAAAGGTAGAGGCATGCAGGACAAACTCTCTTGCTGCTTTTATGCTTTCTTTTTCCTACTGCTGTCTGTGCACAGTCCTAAATAGCATCTCAGTTGACAACCATACAGCTCACCACCTCAAAACCCAGAACTTGTTCGTACATGGAGAAACAGGCCCTCAAAAACTATTCATTACCATAATGTCTTAAGACACTCACAGGGCGGTTTTACAAATCAGCCAGCTATCTGGAATCACCAACACTTTTATATAAATTCTGCTCATTCTCTTACTCATTATCCATTGGCTTAGTTTTCAGTCAGCAGGTTTTTGGTCAACAGCTAGAGGTGGCTTTGCAGAGAGCAAAATGGTACACGGATGCAAGACTATCCAACAAGCAAGCAGGAAAATGAAGTTTCAGGAAAAAGGCTGTGGCAAGTGGAAGTGCAGACAGAAGGGATAAAGTACAGTGAGAACTGGGAGAAAAATAAGGCATGGCAGGAAAGGAGACCAATGGAAATGAAACAAAACTGTGAGAGAATCCTGTGATGGCAGAAACGACAAAGTTTGTCAGAAAGTGTGTATTTCACCAGAATAGATGCAGCTATCCTACTCGTAGCATCTGGGTAACTGAAAACACTGGCAGTGGCTAGAGCGGCAGCTGAAAAATGGCATCCAACCCAGTAAACCAAGCTCACCCGAGATTCTTGAAGACAGATGACAACAGCACACAAAAAAGTTATGTGGAAGTACTGGGTGTATGAATAACAAATCAGTGCAAGAAATCTTGACAGAAACTTTGCAAATGCAAAGCAATTTGTTGATCATATCACTGTCTGTGAATTATATTTATGCCTCTACTTGTAATAGAAATATTCTGAGAGACATAAACTACAGTACCAAAGGGAGCACTGATGAGAGATGGAAAGATTAATCCTTCCTACAGGAAGATGTAGGTACTTTTTACAATTGGCCTATGTATTTATTATTTCTCTCCTTGATACATTTCAAGGTGAACCACATTGCTATGAATTTACTGTTTTTAACTGGCACAGGCACTTTATAACGGAAGCAAAAAACCCCAATACACATCTGGAGAATTAATCAGAGAATCATATAATCATTCAGGCTGGAAAAGACCTTTAAGATCACTGAACCCAACTGTTAACCCAGTGCTGCCAAGTCTATCACTAAACTATCCCTAAGTGCCACATCTGCATATCTTTTAATACCTCCAGGGAGGGATTTAAAAGTCACACATTACAACTGTCAAAGGTATATTCTTCATGGGTCAGTATATTCTGGTTAAAAGTTACCTTTTAATTAGTTAACTAAGAATGATAGCAAGCTGAATAACATCTTGAGGTTTACTACTGTTTAAAACTTTAACAGGTTATTAGAAACATAAAGATACATTATTTAATTGTGCTGTTACTGTTCACAGATTTAATTTAGATCCTGAAATACAGAATTCAGGCTGACAATTATTTTTCCATAATTTACATTCTCTCAGCGTATCTCCACAAGAAAAACTGAACTTTTAGAATATTTCTACAGGTGATATATCTATTTTTTTTTCTCAAAATAAAGAAAATGGAAGGAAAATACTGACCCACTGTTAAACAAGAGAGGTGAATTAATCACCAACTATGCTGAAAAGGCAGGTTCTCAACACTTTCTTCACTTCTGTCTTTACCAGCTCTGTTGGGTCCCAAACCTTAAGAACAAAAATCCAGGATGACACAAACACAGACCTGCTGTCGTGAAGGAGGAGTTCATTTGGGAACTGCTGTGGAAGCTTGACCCCTACAAATTGATGGGCCCTGACAATACTGCCCAACAGTTTTACAGTTAGAACAATCAGACACTGGAATAATTTCCCCAGGGAAGTGGGGAATTACCTAACATTGCACACTTCCAACATTCAGCTGAACAGGGTGCTGGGCCATCTGGTCTAGATTGTGCTTTTGCCACAAAAGGTTGGACCAGATGACCTGTGAAGTCCCTTCCAACCTGTATTCCATTATTCTACAATTCTATAAAAATGTAAACATTTAAAGAAAACTCCAAAACTAGGGGGAAAAATTATTCCACCTATATAAAACTTATTTTAATACAGCCCTTAATTCACAAAATTGTTTCTTTAAACAAAGAAAAAGTACTAAAACCTTAATACTTTTACTTTTTATTTTTCTAAATAAAGTGCAAGGTATGAAGACCATCACAAAAAAAAAAAAAAACAATTTCAGTGCAAATATTCTAAAAGACAAAGAGAGTTCAGCACATCAGGAGTCAAGCTCAAGTCTGCCAAGCACTTAAAACATCTGCCTAATTTTAACCCCTTGATCTGGCTCCACCTGCCCCAAATAAAGACATGCTTATATGCGTTGTTGCAAACAACTGATCCAAAGCACACAGTTAAAAATGAATATGTTGATCACAGATTATAAAGCCACAAAGATCTCCATGATCCTCTAATCTGACCTGCTGCATAATAAAGGACAGAGGATTATCCTGACTTCATTCTAGTTCTTCATCCATGTGCTTCCAAATGCTTTTTTCAGGGCTTAGAAATCCTTTTCTTCCTCAAGTGGAAATTGTTTAGAAGATACTTAAGACAACTTTTGTTTTCTTCTAAGTACACAGCAGCCACTTGTAAAGAAAAACCATTCAAAATGAAAATAGTATCATTAGTATAAATAGTAACAAACTAACCGTGGCTCTTTGTGTCTTTGATATTTGAAGTGCCTTTCCACATGAGATGCTATATATATATATCAAGGCTTAGATACTTATCAACATATATAGATTTTCCAAACACTCATATTTCAATTTTCAGATAGAAGCACAGAGTTATTGATGACTTTGAACCCTTCTGGTAATACTGGCTTCAAAATAATGTTATTCAAAGGATATAAAGGGCTTTTCTGGCTACAAAAGATGTTCTTTCTTTGTCAAGAGCACCAAACTATGTTGATATACAATGCAAAGGTATTAGGGTACTGTCAGTCCTGACAAGCCCACTGCACTTGTTTAGCATACAGCCATCACGAACGAAACAGGAAGTCTTCTCCAAAGAACTGCTAGTAGTCATGCTAATCGTCATGGGGAAGACAGCCCAGCATAGTTGGGAAAAGGAGCTCCAGCCCTCTCACTGTACCAGCAGCAATTCTTGCTCTGATAATATACAACGACTGAATTATACCAAACATACTTATAAATTAAACATGTGTATACTTTATTCTTGGTGCAAAGCAGTAGGGGGATAGAAATAAATTACAAGAAATTGCTTTAGCTTTAGTTAAAAACTGTGTGCATACTGATAGATACTCTACCAGTCATAATGTCTAGAAATTTGTAACCCAAACCTACCGGTTACTCAGCTGACCAAAGGCAATTACTTCAGCTCAGGAGTTTTGTTCAGAGGTTTTATAACAATCCAAACCACTCCAATGAGGCTGAGGCAGGTAGGACACACCTAACCTGCTGAACTAGCATCTGTAAACCATCAGGGCATCTCAAATGGGACCACTGCAGCCAACTGAATCATATTCAGTGTGTTAACTTTGCTTTGGCCCAGTTACTGCTCCTGGCCATGCTGACTGGTTTGCTAAAAAGTGTGCTTTCTATACAAGGAGCCTGGACTTCTGCTTCACACTCAGATTTTTGTTCTGAAGCTGAATAAAGTCTTTATTGAATTTTCAATCATGTGCTAGGAGGCAGAGCAGTAAACTGAACTGCCCCTGGCAAGGGAAAATGCCACATGAACCAGTGCATGGAGAATCTGGCGCTTAGGGAATGTCATTTGTACAAGGGTACTACAGAGGCTTGGTACACGCACCAAAGTACTGGGAATTTGTAGTTGATAGCACTCCTTAAAATAATTAGAGATCTCTCTACTTGTACTCACTACGCCTGTATTCCAGATGCTAGTGGGTTCCTTCCTGGCTCAGTCAGGTCCTGCAGGGAAGTACAGGAAAGCTGTAGACTTTATAGGAAAGCTGAATGTCTTCATAACACTGTGAGCCCTCTAGTGGGCTTCACTATCTTCTATAAGCCAAAGCCAGACCAATCTTAGGGACCAGCCATCAAGACATCATCTCGGACCTGCATTTTGGCAGGCCATTTTGCTAAACATAAGGGCTTGAAATCCCATACACAAGTCAAATGTCCATTTCAACAAGTGTGTTTCATTGCAGTTGGGGAAAAAGAAAAACCTGCAACAACTCTAAGCAATTCAAGAAAATCAGTGTTTATTTTATTTTTATATAACCAAACCAAACAAGAGGGATTTGAGAAGTTAAATTCCTTCTGTATAGTTCATAGGGACTGAAATCATGAATTTTAACTTCCCTCCAGTTAGTGGAAGTAACAGTTGTGTTCTCAGCCTTACAGCAAACCAACAGAGATGCTGGCAGATCAGTGTTTGCTGCCTAAGAGCACTAACTGCAACCAGCAACTATGGTTATTGTACTACACAATGAAAGTAACCGAACTGAACTTGCAGGTCTAGGATGTTTTAATTGGTCTTGCTATGGGTTAATTTTTGTGCCTTTTTTTTCTTTTCTTTGAAGCCATAAGACGCAAATCATGAAGCAGTGAAAGCTAATGGGAGATATCAGCAGAGTATTTATTTACCTTGCTGCCACTTCAGGTAATGCAATCCTCTCCCTCCCCCAATGTCATTTCCTCTTAATCATGATATAAAATCTGTTTTGTATTTTTCAGGCCAAATTGAGTCTGAGGTAAAAATAAGTAGAAGGGTCAGCAAGGGATGGGTCAGTGCAATGGGTCATATTACTTTCAGAGTAATTGGTTCTTAAAGAATGTAATCTGGATTCCTGGAAAAATCAGTATAATCTCCAAGAAAAGTCTAGATTTGATACAATTAAACAGAAAGTATCACAAAAATATAAATAGAAGGCATCAGTCATGAAACTAGATTTGCTGCATTTTACTTGTTCACCTTTCAGAGATTACATAATTTAAAGCAATAACACCTACATAATATCAAGTTTGAAATCTTTTTTAAAAATACTTTTTCAGGCTTACAATTTACGCTTTGAAAACTAATACTTGCACACATTTACCACAGAAGGTTGGAAATAATTCAATTTTTTTGCTTAAATTGCACACAGCAGAGGATATTGTTTAATTACATGTTTAAAGTACGTAGTCAGTTCGAGTAAATGCAGTAAATCAAGTGTAAACAAAAATACAGCAATATACTAATACAATCTCTATAAATAGAACTATTAATGAAAAGAAGTCCCAGCAAAATCTAGACCAGCATATAACTAGAGTACCTTTTAGCAAGTGTGCTATGTCTACGTAAAAACACTCACAGTAATTTGTTTAAACTTAATTCATGATGGTATACCATAAAATAACCAATTTAAAATTTTAAATTTTACCTTGGCTTCTACCTCTTATATTATCAAAAGTTAATATATTTATTTATTTAATTATTTATTACTGTAAAAGTACACACAAGAAACAAATGACCCTTTGGAAAAACACTGGCCTTTGGTGCCAACAGATCAACAGCCCTTTCCTCACAGATTAAAAACATGGTCCTTCTTCCACTACGCCTTACATAGACTAACAGTTTTAGTATAATTTTATGATTAGGACATTCTGGTTTATAACTTTTCTTTATATTATTTCATCCCAAAACCTACAATCTAATAAAATACAAAAAATGTAAGAAGAATAGATCAGAAAGAAGAAACCATGAAAGGATTAACGTTGCAATGAAGGATTTTACACATCTTGTAATGAATTTGAAGACAATAATTTCAAGTGCAGAGGATGCTTTAAAGGAAGAGAATTTTTTTTCTGATAGATACTGTTCTGGAGAAACAAACACATGAGGAAAGAACACTACTTTTGAATAAAGGTTAATACAGCTAAGAGTACAGGTGAGTGCTGGAAATATAAGAATAACCCTTTGGGTTTGCAAAGATTAATCCCAGATCAGGTATGATGTAAGACCTATCCTGGTTTTCCTTAAACATGCCGAGAAGGGGCAGAGCCTAGAGCTGTGTGGGTGTGGTGACATTGCTATCCTATACCACCCACTCATCCCTGGGGTGGTCTTGTGCAAGGCTGGGAGTTGGACTTTGATGATCCTTGTGGGTCCTTTCCAGCTAAGGATAGTCTATGAGTGAACAGCAAAAGACACCACATAAAAATGTCTGGCAGCAGAAGCTGGTACCTGCAAAGCGATGGGAAGTCAGAAAAAAATACTTTACTCAGGTGTCAAAAGCTAAAACTGACACCACCTACTCCAAAGGGGTTTAGGCAAACACCTGAGAAATGAAAAATTTGCTATATTTTATGGCCATCAGAACATCTCCAGCTCTTCAGCCTTCTTCTGTCCTAGTTTCTACTGATGTTCACCTAATGTGCGCCTCTTAGCAGAAGTCACTAGGGCCCTGTAACAAGCACCTTCTGCCCAATTACAAAGGTTAAGTGCCCTTGGTTTAAGGTTGTGTATTTTACTTCACAAGTGCAGATGACTGTGGTTACAGAGGCATCATGATTTCCTACAGCTCACTTGACAGGCAATAGTCACGAAGCTTTGGTGACTTGATCCCCTGCCATCATCTGGGCATAAATGGTTCAAGAAACATAGCTACGGATTTTTTCACTGTGTGCTTGTCTTCAAGTATTTGCAAACTTTTGGAAAATTAGAACAGTATAGATAAGAGACCATTTTAATGTGGGAATGACAGTATTTTCCAGATTAAAGGGCAACACCAGCACATCATTATTTCTTGTTACTCCAAGATAGATAGGACTTATTTTTGGTTGCTATGTAAGAAATAAGTTGTTCCTTGTTAAGTGCTGATTTCTAAAGTTACCTCATCATGAGCTTCTCTAAGGCTACCTGATATTTAAGATGTACTCGCTTGTATGTGTACAACTTTTAGATAACCTATACATAATATTACCCAAAATAATGATACTCTCTATTCAAATCTTAAAGTACTTTCAGTTTTTATCTGCAATATTATATCCCACAACACAAAAGCAGGCACTGACTTCAACTTTGTCCTCTCTAATTCCTTTTGGTCATATGTCAAAAAGTCTGTGAAGACTTCATAGCTTAAATATTATTAAGAATGCTTATGGTTGGAGATTATTCTACTTGAAGTTCTTCCTATATCTAATGAACGCTTCAATATTGAGATAAAAATTCTTGCTTCTAATACAGCAAATTCTAAAACACCAATACTTCATAATGGCATCATCAAGTACAAAGAAGGCTGTTCTATGTATAGAAGCTGCAAGGTCATTTCACATCATAACGGGTTATCAGTTTAGTATCAGCATTTAACTATGAAGTGCTGGCTTTAATTGGGAAGTTAGTTAATCATCTGGCAGTGTTTAAACAAGCTGCCAGGCTCATAAGAACAAGAATGATCTCTCCAAGAGTTAAAGAAATCTAAAAATTTCAGTAACTTATTCAATATTGGCCATGTTAAAACTTTATTTTACACAGTTTAACAATTATTGATGTTTAAAAGAGTATATTTTAGGTTGGTAATAATATATAAAGCATTAGGGAAAATTCATAAATGTTTCTGCAACACAAGGCATCACAAAGACTGAAAATTTTGAAAACTGTGAAAACCATCAGAGACTTCTAGATGCAGATTCTTTGTATTAAATTCAGTTATTCAGAATGATAGCAGTATTCTATCTTCCCATGTATCCCTTCACAGGCTGTCATGTTAGGTTAAATCCACCACTTTATCCCAAGACTAATTTTAGAGGGAAGCTCTATATACAGAAAAATTTATTTTAATAGAGGAGTAGTGTGCTATTTCAAAATCTGACAGTAATCATGTTTTCAGTAGACTGACACTTAATTCCAGCATTGCTGGTGCCGCATAGCCTTGTGAAGAGGGAATAGAGATGCAAGAATAAAGGCAATGATGCTTTGGCTCTTGCATAACTTTTTCATTGGCAGAACACATTACACAGGTGTATCCACTGCCTTCGTGCAGTGAACTCTCTTTGTGACCAACAGAAGCAAGAAAAAGTCTTTGTGTACAAGTGATCACAGACCATCACATGTAACTTATCCAGTCTAGACATCTGAAAGATGTCTGGCCTCAGCCAGTCATGAAGGATTTCTCTGCATTTAGTGGAGAGTATCTTTAGCTCATGATTCATACCGAACTAAAACTGAAATCTTAGGTGGGATGAATCACTCATACTAGATGTCCATCTTTTTCTCTCCCCTTCAACTGCTGTTTTAGAGGGGTGCTCACCTTTTAGGTGACTCATGAAATCCAGCCCAGAAGATTAAAAGATGGAAACACAATGATGAAGCAAAAGAAAAAAAAAGAAAGGGAAAAAAAAAAAAAAAGGCAGCCAAACAAAAGCTAGGCATACCTGGACCAGAAATCAAATTGAAGAGTACTCTTTCAAAATGCATTCTGTGTGGAATACTTTTGCCTGATAGCCACATGGGTTGAATGGGTGTCTTCATTTCAGCCAAGGACAGGGTGAGGGGGCATGAGGGGGTGGAGCCTGGAGCCGTGTGGGCATGCCCAACATTTTGTGTTATTCTATAGCATCTTGTGTCACGGGCAGGAGCAGGAGAAAGGGACTCTCCCACTTCCAAGAAGAAGCTGCATGGCTTACAACTGATCATGTAGGGCCTGTCCACCACTGTTTTTCATTGTCCCAGGCTTGGTGAGCATTTTTTGCATGTAAATCACCCTCTCCTTGTACACTTTTGTTATAACATTGTTGCTATTACTGTTTTCTTATCTCATTGCTGCTTCCAGTAAATTGCTCTAATCTCAACCCATAATCTCCGCCTTTTGTCTCCCACAGGAGGCTGGGGGTAGGAGAGGCTTGTGGCTTGGAGTGTCAAACCACGACAATGGGGTAAGCATGAAGGATAAAAAAAATCTAAGTGGGCAAAATGTGCTCATTATTTTTAAAATACAACAGTATATTTACAAAAGGTACTGCAAAATCTTCCTACTATGGTAGATACTGGACATGCTTACTCAGGAGGTAATACCTAGTAACACAGTGTTTTAGCAAATGTTTAAAATTCTCTTTGCCCTTCATATGCATTCCCTATATTCCTCCGAATCACAAAAAACTATTAACAAAAATGCTTTGAAGGACTGTATTTCCATTTAAAAGTGGGTTTGCATGAGAAAAATAGTGTCTTGTCACTAAAGAATTACCAGTTTATTATACTTTTTCATATGAAGTATCATTTTGGTGAGGATAGGTAAAAATTAATTGTATTGTATAGCACCAGGTTTTCAATGAGGCTTTTAAAACTTTCTGCTGGGTTTCTGAACTTGCCTTGGAAAGCAGGAGTCTGAAGACAGAGTGGTAGAGATTAACAGTAGCTAAAAATACTGGTTTCCAAAGGATTCAGGGAATTACTAATAACTAAATTAAAATTCTGCAAGGAAACATCTGAGAAAAGCATTTCCATGTTTATTAAAAAACATCTACCCTGTATTATGCTGAATACATTAAAAAATTATATCCCAGATCAGTGCTAGAGGACATGTGACTATCAAATACAAACGGTGCCAGTATTAGAGCCACCTGTCTCTCTTATTCCCTCTCTCTCCAGCAATTCTTAGAAACCAAGAAAGATTTTACTAATACCAGTTTATATATGCATATCCGCACATTAAAAGCAAGTTCAAAGGAGCTGGAAAGTGGACTAATCATTAACAGAAGCCTTGTAACAATCTTGTTACGACGGTACATATTGCTATTACAAGGGATTTGGCATGCAATAATTTTACAAATGTCTTTAACTTGTAAGATAAAAAAGGGTTTTTTATTGGTCTACTACTCTGACACTTTTAAAAGTGAATAAACAGAAAATGAAATAACAGCAGTCTGCATAAAGGAAGAAGATTTTTTGTTTCACTTCTCTTAAATCCTGGTAAACCTATAAAAGTATGTCACAGAAAGCAACTAACTACCATGGTAAACCTTCGTAAAATTCAAAAACTCTAAACCTATAATAATCCTAATCTGAACAGATAATCACAGTGTGAAACTATTCTAATGTGTATCCAATTATAATCAGCACTTTGATAATGGCACTGTCATTAATCTTCTGTGCTATTTCTCATTATTTCTAGAGACACTGCTAAAAGCAAAGTCTTGGAGCTATTTAATGGAGATGGGAAGTTTCAGCCTTTGTATTGCTTGAAATATTCTATGACATTCCTTATTTTCAGGAATTTCAAATTTTGGCAATAAATTTTCAACAAAAAAAATCTTTAACCTTTTATCTGGTTGAGGTTTGTTGCTTAAGTATGCAAGAATTTTTCAGATATTCCATTCCAGACTGAAATCAGACCGGGAAAGGCAGAAAAGATTTGCTATGCAATAGCTTTATGAATTTCTTCCCTGGTCTCATCAGATAACTTGTCACTTCATACTCTGGAGCAGCAGCAAACTGAAATGTGTCAACAAAGCTGCTTTTTGTGGTCCCTAGAAAAAAAGTACTGCCTCTGAAGAAAACACAAACTCTTCCGGAAGACTTCTCTCCTGACACACACTGTGGAAATGAATTTGACAACTAGATGCTCCAAGAAGTCCCTCAGAGCCTGGATGTGCCCTCGTTCAAAGCCACTGTGGTTAATCGGGACTTTAGTAGGACCTGTAACAATAGAACAAGGAGCAATGGTTTTAAATCAGAAGAGAGTTGATTCAGACTAGATAGAAGGAAAAAAAAATAAATTGAAAATGAGGTGGTGAAGACTCAAGCAGGTTGCCCAGATGCTTCACACCTGGGAACATTCAAGCTGTCTACATCCACACCCAACACATCCACCTCCATCCATAATCATCCTGGGCCTCTTCTCAGGCCTGGAAAGAGCTTTGCTCTAAATGGCCGTAATTTTCCCTCTCCTCTTCCAGGCATGGAGTGCCAAGGATAAAGATGCAAATGAACTTAAAATATTGACAAGTTTTCAAAAAGAAAAATTGGCAATGGGGAAAGAACGTCACCACCAAAACTTCAAGGCTTTTTCTGGGCTTGTAGCTTTCTGTCACAATGGTACAGGCTACTTCCTCTTCTTTTGCCCTCTTTGAAAGCTCTCCTGAGGAGATGACTGCTGCTTGGTCTCTGTGGAGGTCAGGCTGGTAACATGGGCACAGAAAGCACTGGAATCGGCTGAAATAAACAGAATGGTCCTGTAATAATGGCTGGTGTGCTGCCTAAGGACAGAAATGTTCCAGTGCCCTATTATCTGTGGTCCCACAAAAATCAGGGAGGCATATATAACACAAACAGCAGTGACAGCCTGGCTCTACACTGCAAGACAGTCTTTCAGAAGACCTCTCTGAGATTTAAATACAGTCAACTTGGCATTGATTCAATGGGATTTTTTTTAAATGCAAAAAGCAGGTTTCGGGATTGGAACACAATGCAATTGTTTTGCAACCCGGTGCTGAAACAGTTAATATACTCTGCATTACAGTGTATCAGCCAAAGAAAATAGGTGAGGGAAGCAGTTGTTGACCTTCATTTACCAACATGAATTTAAATGGTTTTTAATTTGTTCTCCACACTACAACTGGCATTTGAGAGGCACACAACATGTGTCAAGAATATCTACCCGAAACACATTTAAAAAAGAAAAGAATAAAGATGAGTTATTGAGAGAAGGAAAAATGTCAGGTTGAACTGATAGAAAAAACTTTGGACAAGGAGATTGAGATCTCCTTAAAAGACAGGGGAAAACAGTGACAGGAAGAAAAGATAATGGTTAAAAACATATGAAATAATTTTATAGACAAATATGGGCAGATGCGACATTGACAGTGTTATTACTTGGAGAAATTTCAAGCCTGTGGGTTTGGTGGTTGGTTTTGCTTTGGTTTTGGTTTGGCTTTTTTTAATAAATCTTATTATGACTATTAAGACTGGAAAGATACTGATCTTTTAGTATATTCTTACTTCTAAAATAAAATACTGTCAAACTAAATAAAACTAATTTCTGGTCTTGTTCTTCATGGGATTTGGAACATGTGAATGAAACCATCAGTATGTTGGGACCAGCAGAGCAAACTTCCCAGGTAACCACTATACTGCATGAATAAATGTGGGTTGTAGCCTACAAAATCAAGCTGAACTGCAATTCTTTTATCTGTGATTAATTTCACAGACTGTTTCACACCCCATAAATTCAAGAAGCAAGATATCAAACCAAGGGAAGGGTTGTTTCAAGACAAGCTTAGGACAGTAACACACATCTGCAGTTCTAGTGCAATATACTAAAGTTTATGTATTTCAGTTTGGTATCAATAACTGGCATACCAGTCCATTAGAAACTGCACACCAAGGGAATGCAATCCCATAAGAGATGAGTGATATACCTGAGAAATTACATACATATTGATTTGGTAGGTGAACACACTTGTCTCATAATGGATACAAATAAGTAAGGGCCTGTAATTTTACAGTAAACTTTGAAAAATAATTAAAAATGGCACACAGGTAATTAAATGAATGAAAACATGCATGTGATGCTGCTGCACAGTGCTAGTTTTCATGGCTTTCTTTCCCTGGTACTGGAAGCCTCCCACCCTCAGTTGTCCTCCTAGGAGCATTTCCTACCTCTTTAATTACATCTTAAATTAGACTGCAACTCTAAACAGCTTTGCTTTCTGATCAGCATCTCCCAGGTCTCCAAACAGTGGGCCCCTGACCATACAGAGTGTAACCAGTGGGCACCAACAAATCCCATAAACATGTACTTCAGTGCACATACCTTCCTCGTGTGATGATGGCAAATCACTGCCGGCGGCAAGCCAATGTGGCATTGCAGCCTCATGTTACTGCACTGCAAGTCCTTGACCAACCACAGATTTACCAGAATGGTTAAAAAATTCAAAACATTACTATTTCTGTAGCCTTTAGAAATGATGCACTTCTTTCAGATGCTTTGCTTATCTGTATTTTTCCTACTGCACAGTGTCTATACTGTAAGACATGGAAAAAGCTTTCATATCACACAGCTCATTAGAGGCTTAAATGAACCAGTTTTAGATATATGATTTTGACCTCATTACTGTCCTCAATCACTGAAATAAAAATGGCGGCTGTCATAACATCATCTCCATCATTCCCATTACTGTGGGAATCAGCAATCAGAGTCTGCTCCTCAGATGGTAAAACTGCTACTGAATATATTTTCTAGTACTAAGCCTGATTAAATAATAATAAGAGAAAAAGGCTTGTTAGAACTCAATAAGCAAATCAAACTATCTCCGAGCAAACTAGAGAGAAAGATATATCCTACCTGCATCTTGTCATAACCTTGGTCCATTTGCAAAATGCTGTAGAAAAAAAATCCCTCACCTGACACAGTTCCTACGCCACTGCCTAAACACATCTTAATGTGCTTGTATGTGATATGCTGCAAATGTCACAACAAAACTCGCCACGTGTCTCAAGTACTGCTCTGAAGGGGAAACACATGCTTTAAGATCAGTGACAAATTTTTAAAATACTCCTTATCTTCAGAATGAGATTATCTCTCTTTTTCACTTTTCCCCACATATGCCAGTCATACACTTAGCACGCGATGAGCCACACCCTGGAGATGCCCCTTTCTCTCCATTCCCTACAGAAGGACCTGAGGTCACTGTAACTCACTTGAAGCTTGATGCTTAACCCTTGAACAACTTACTGCACTCAGCCCATCTAATACCAATTAGATGGATTATCTATGGCTGCATTCAATTTCAGAGAGTTTTCACTTACGTGCACTGGGGCATTTTCAGAACTTTGCACTTCCGAATGTATTACTATATAAACAATCATTATTTGAATTTCTAACAATACAGGGATGCTTTCAGTTTACTAAGCCTTTAGTTTGCACACATTTGCAGGTAGTAAGCCGGTCTATGTATAGCTTGTCTGTTACATGTACTGGACATAAAATGTATGATATTTTTGTGAGACTTGAGTGACCCGTACTTACCCCAACGACTCAATAATTCATTATCAGACCAGAAAAAAGATGTTTTTCCCAGAAAAAAACACATAACAAATTAGCACTTAGACAAGTTTCCAACAAGCCTGCCAAGCCAAAATTCTTCCAATTTTGCACTGTTAAGGTATTCTAATTTATTGATTTATTTGCACTTGGCACATAGACTTTGACTGCTTTTTAATCCAGTTTCATTTTTACCATTAAAGTGGTAATTTTTTTCCTGAAAATATGCTGTGAGATGTCTGAAGTCATGTTATTAAACAATTCAACACATATGCTGTGAGATGTCTGAAGTCATGTTATTAAACAATTCAACACTGTTTTGTATATAATATTATTTTGAGGTGAAACTATGCTTTCAAGTTTCTGTTTCCCGAATGGAATTCTCTATGGAATGCTGGGTTTTGCTAGTTCTTTTATGATTAGCCAAATATTCCTTCTTTCATTTTGACATATGTATCAGTTAAATTCTACAAGCAAGGCTTCTTCTTGCTGCAGTATAAAACTGGAAGGTTGTACCTTCGATTTCTTTCATAATGTACTTCCAATTAGTTTAATAATGTTCCCTGCACACCTGTAGAGAAATGGAGCTTTGAACAGAGGAAGAGTGCAGGCAGAAGAAAAGACTTATCTGTTCCTTCAACAGCAGGGAGGGAAGAAACAATGTTTTACCTTTCTGTAGTCCTCTCTTCCTTCATCTACTTTTTCTCCTCACAGATGTATGTAACAAGATGTCAGCCTTCATCCATGGGAGACAGCATGGAAAGATTTGGGCAGAAAAGGCTCTCCATAGCTGGATGACTCCTACCTACTCCTGGTCAGGTGAAAAGCTTCTTTCTAACAGAAGGTGATGTGTGATTAGGCATACAATAAAAGTAATTTACCTTGAAGTAATTTCTCCAGAGTATCCTCAACTACCTTATGATCTACAGCATACAAACTGGGAGGGGATTTTTTTTGGCAGAAGATAAAGCTGACTTTTTCAGGCTGTTTTTAGCCTGGTTTCCTATGGAAACAAGACTGAGCAACAATAGAATACAGTCTGTGTGTCCTCTCCTTGTAATTTTTGAACTAAGTAGCCTGATTTCAACTAAATGTGACTGAGGAGATAGAAATCTCAAAGATAGTTACACTCTTATAAATTTTGAAAGCGGCAGCTGCTGGAGAGAAGAGAGACCAAGATCCTTTTATTAACATGCAGGGTGCTAACAATCTTATCAGCCCATTTCTGCTGTCAAGTGTGGCAGCCAGCATACCATCACCAGAATATATGCATATTCAGAGATAAAAGAAGACCTCCATAATTCAATTATTAACCAAGGGACATAAATCCACAAGAAACTGTTCCTCTTCAATTTTGGTTCTTTTAGCCCTTTTCTCTTTTAACTAGACAGCCAAGATACCAGGCTGATGAGGGGGGAAAAAATCAAACTAAAAGGAGGAACAGTTTAAATGAAAACCAAAAGCATACAAAATCCATACTGTAGCAAAAGAGACGAGTAAACAGGTGGAATAGGAAGTTTATCAGTTACTATATTATAAGGATGGACAGCTTTTAAGGCTATGTCCTACATTTAAATACATTTACAATTTTACCAGGTTCAGAAGTCCTAGACACACACACAGACAAACACAGATAGAGGAAGGAGATTATGAGCATCACATTTAGCTGCTACTAACTAAACATATTGAATGTTTCAGCTTTTTCATCCAGATAAAAATGACATAAGGCTGAAAATCATTTTCATTTCCTGTATTCCACAGCCAAGGAAACATATGATGGTTAAAGAACTGGGACTCCCCCACCAAAACCATTTTTACAGCTCTTGAGTGATTAGTTTGAGATGGTCTAGCATAATTATCTATGCCATATCTATGCCATAATTTCTCCTTGCCTGTGTCAAAAATACTTCAATAAACACCACCAAATACTCACTGATTCACTGTCACAATGCATGCACTGACTAGAGAAAGTGGTATGAAAAGTTCTGTTACACAAAGTAGCATAATTGTTCATTATATATCCAATGTTCTGTTAGTGTTTACTATAAATAAGACTGTTCTGTTCCAAGATTTCACAAGACAGATACAAATTCTGAGCTTTCTGCCAAAAGTTTTCAAAATCTAGGAAGTATTTCTCAGCTAGCAGTTCCTGAAATACAGTTAATGTTTGATCACTACCTAATAATTATCAAGGGGAAAAAAAATTAAAGAATGAAAAAAAATGAGCTTCATTTTCCCTCATTTTTGAAGCAACTTTTTTTTTTTTTGTCAGATCTCTTTTCCCTTGCATCCTTTCTATCCTTGCTGGGAATCAGGTGCGTGCTGCCAGCAGGACTTGTTAATTCAAGGAGCTGCTGCTGTCCAATTAAGCTTGGTGCCAGATCACAGACAGCCAGACACCAAGGTACCTAATTCTCCTTCCTACTTCAGCAGTAAATGCAACACCATTAGCAGCATAGTCTAGGTATTAATTCACTCATTTGTAGGCACACTCTAAGGTTAATTCATGTCACTCCAAATGGAAAAAAAACTAAAAGAAGTGAAGAAGGATATCAAGCACTTAAAGTAGCCTCAGTAAAAAAACAGAGTTGCCTTTAGTCAAGAAAGTAATCCAGAAGACCTGAGCTCAGATGAAAGTTTACTTAAGCAATCTACTTTTACTATTTGAAAGTTCCTGGGTGCCTAAAATTTCCCTTTAATACATCCATAGATTTTTTTTTTCCAGGTTTGGGAATGCTGAGAAGCCAGTATTTAGCTAAAATGAAACATAAAAATCAAGCTTATAATCTCCTGCCTACCTTCCATGAAGAACTGAATTCATTAGATATCTTTATGACACACTGGATCATGATCAAGCACATCTGAAGTGCAGTGTTAACCAACACTTTTAAAATGTTGGTTAATAAAGTGCTGGTTCCCCTTGTTTTTCAGTAGCTGAATGTAGCTGAGCCTATTTTCAATGTGTAGTCTGCAGGCATTATGCAAGAACAGTCTTGGTGTAATCCATAAAGAATAACTTAGAGCATCTCAATCATCAATAAGACTTAAGTTTACTACGGATGGATATGCACCTCAGCCAGAATAGCATTTTAAAAAAAGAATTCAGGATCTTGTTTCAGTGGATATACTCAGGATATTTTCAGACGTAAAAGTTCAGCTCCTTTCTTCGGGCTACTGCAATTCAGCCTGTCTCCTACTACTCTGCGGGTTATGCAAAGCATCAAGCTATGTGACCTGAGTGGGAAATCAGGTACGGGAGGCACAGCTCCTTACACTGTACACTGTATTATGACAGAGGTAGATGCTCAATCCAGGCTGATGGAGGATCTAATTAACCTCAGAGAACTGTGCTGAAGTAGCCCCAAAGTAGCCAGCAATTAGCAAAGGAGACCCATATAAATCTTAAGTGCTATCCCTCTCTAGATCTCTGAAGAGATATAAAAGGTAAACAACTTTCCTAAGATGAAGAAACTCCTTTTGAAAATGTGCTTGGGATCACTCTTTTCCTTCAGGCAGTACTGGTAAAAAAATCCATCTGATGTTTTCAGGTCCCCTACATACACTTTTCTAATGGATTCACTGCTTCTTTGACATGGGAGAGCTGAAGCTTTACCTGCAACATCTAATTTCCCTGGAAAGTGTCCTCACAAATGGGTTGTACATTACAAAGAATGAGTCCCCTCCAGCCTTTCCTTAGTCAAGAGGATAAAGAAAAAACAAAGAGCATAATTCTGTAGCTTCGAGGGTAGAGCAGCTGCGTGAGAGAGAAGTATGCTCCAGTTCCTTCTGCAATAACTGTTTATGAAACGTATTCAGTAACTGGTTAGCATAAGGAACTAGACTGCTCCTAGAGGCAGGTTTAAAGCCCTGGACTCCACGTCTGCCCCCCAGCAGCTATGCTGTCTTGCACTCAGTTCTCACCCTTGCCGCCTATACTTTCTCAAGTACAAGATAAAGAGCTGCTAACACAATTTCTAATCTTGTCATTTAAATATTAGTCAGTGGCTATGCCAAATGGTCAGTAGCCAAATCTTCTTTTTATTTGTGGGTGTTTCAGTTTCTTGGGTCTTTTAAATTCTTCGAATGATGGCAAAGGCAACTTTATTTTCAGCCTCCTTAAAAAGGCCATCCAAAGAAACAGATGACATAATAACATTTTAAAAGAGACAAAATTAGCAGTCATGACAAGTACAGAAGGCTTGGAAAAAAATAATATATATTTTCTGGGAATAAAAGCAGTGACATTGACAGTGGCACTTGAAAGAGCAATCTGCAGACAGGGTTTTCACAGACACTGAGGCCTGTAGGACACTGCGCTTAACTTACTGCCTACTCGATTTGACCTTACTTAGAAAGGAAGGATAGGTGAGAGACGGGTGCTGATGTGCAGTCCAGAGCCAGCATCATTCCCCCATGATTAAGCAACAGGTTTACTGAGTTCCACGGAACCTTCTCTGCACTTTGTGGATCCCAATTGAGCACTGGAGCCCATGCGTCTAATCCTAAGAGTTTCAGTGTTCTCCAGCCTAGAAAGAGCGCACAATCTATGTCAGCTACCAGCAAGAGCAAGAACAGTATTAACTGGAAAGCTTGTATGTTTATAAAATATTTAAATACTTATTAATATAGTATTTTAAACCAAATACATAATGCAGGAGATAAAATACTTCAGGTAGTGTGAAAAGAAATTAAAAGATAAGTAGAAAGCATAGCGTAGCAATGAAAGATGCCACCACTACAAAATCTATGAAATAGGTCCCAATTGCTCTTTTCATTGCATGATACATTTATTATCTGGAACTTGATGAAACCTAGTATCACTGACCAAGGCTCCAGGTTCTACCAGGCTGGGAGAAACAGCAACACAATCATGCAGCTTTTATGATGCACATAGAAAATGAAAGACAACAGTTGGATCCAGCAGTCAGAAAAATGGAATTTAAGCACTGACTCAAGATTTACTGCACTCTCGTAAGTATGTTTCTCTTGATAGTATTTTAATCAATTGCTCTTGAACTTGAGCAATACATCTGCTGTATTTCCCAAGCTATTACACATGAAGATTTTCAAGCTGCTATAAATCTAGGAATGCTCACACTGTCCTCCCAGATATTATTAAATCCAACCACAAGTGGCCATTCCACTATGCACTCCACTGGCTCTATAGCAATGACCACATTTCAAGTCAGAAAAAGGAAACTGAGAAGTTTAAAGAAAAAAAAAAGCACAAATGAACAAACAAAAACAACCAAACCAGGAAAAAAAATCATCTCATAAATACAACCCAGGGCTGCCCAAGAGATGAAGCTCAGGAGGAAGAAATGACAGTCTGCAATATTTTGAGGTGGCACAGTGAGCTTTGTGCGATGACGCTAATAACAAACACCAATTTAGAAAAGACCACAATTTCAACTTTTGCCCAGGGCTCTTTTGAATGTCTGTACACCCCTGAATGTATAATATGGCAGTGATTTGATCCTATACGACTACTGATCTAGTAGCATTTAATTAAAGCAATTACGGTAGAAGTGCATTCTTACAAAGGAATAACATGCTTTGCTTGTTAAGACAGAAGCAGACAACTGAAAACTGAGGTGATTCCACATGAGTTCAATTGCTAATATTTAATTTTATGACAGTCCTTGGATGCTGGATGCAACTCCCATTTCTGCACTGCTTGCAGAACGCAGAAATGCCCCAAGACAGAGTGAGGGCATATCAGTAGGGGGTTACACAGACTTTTCTTGGGCAAAAGACAGCCCAATCACATTCTTCCACAGCACCTGGAAAGCTCACATGTTTAGGGCAGATTTTCAAAACAGAATTACTTTTGTTCCCACAAGTTTTATGGAGGTACTCAATAAGAGCTTTTGAAAACTCTATCCTGAAAGCACAGCTTTTAGGTCACCAGTAATGGTTCATCAACCATTTCTTTCAAAGCCTGTCAGAACATGAAAACCTTTTCAAGAAACCACTTTTATATAAAGACACTGCTTTCTTTGGGAACTGCACATGTATATGAAGGGATAGAGTTTGTTCCCATTTAAAAGGATTGCAGTCTACTCACAGCAAGCAATCGCAGAAAATGCTGTTGAAATTACATATATTCTCTAGCGGTTTTGAAAGGGATCTAAAGGTAGACCTAGGGTGTGTTTTATCCCCTGTCTTGCTGCAAAAACTGCCATTAGATCATCACTTCAATTTTGTTAGAAATCTGTGTTCCTAAATGGTTTTTGTTGGTGGAGAAGGAAGTTTGCTTTGTTTTGCCTTGTTTTAATATTGCTTGTCTGGTAACATTACCATTTAGAGAGGCACTGGCTGAAATCAAAGCCTTTACAACAGTCATGCAGTTCTTCTCCATCTACTGCAATCAGCTGAACTGTACCAGCATCTGCCTAACCTAAAGAAACATGGAGGGAATACAAGGTGGGTTTCCCAAGTGGCTTACTATGACATGCACTAACCTGATAGACTCAAGGAACTTCCTCGTGTATTCTTGTGATTGTGGACTTGCTGGTTTTGCAAAGTTGCCAGACAAAAATGGATGAAATTTTATTACCTAATTTACTGAACCACTCCCAAGAAATATACAGAAGCAAAACAGTGGCTGAAGGTGAGGGTTCCCAGTCACTAAAATGATTTATCAATATTCAGAAATAAAATATGGAAAGATACAACACCTGCATCACTGATAATTAATCAAGATTAAATTTTTTTCCTATATTTATGTACATTGCACAAATCTTTACACCTTCAGACTTTCTTGGTTTTGCTATTACATTATTTTTTTTTATTTTTCCAGTCTGAGATTTTGCACTTGCTTTAACATTTTGTTATCTGAGGTGCAATAAAAGCTAAAGATACATATTCTTAAAGACCTAAAAAAACCCCAAACCCACGTATTATGCCAATGCTTAAAACCTCTGCTGAGTCATTATATTTTTAATACAAAAGAAAAGGAACAAAATTCACTTTTCTGTGAATGAGGGGCATATTATTAAGTCCACTGATCCCAGGGAAATCCTTATAAATTGTCTTAGGAATGGTTCTCTTACGAATCAAACACATATGTCTCCATCAGGCAGTGCCCTGTTCACAACTCTGAAGTAAGCAGCCACTGAAGCATTACTCCAAAAACCTGGGGAAGAAATTACAGTATTCCCTTCACCTCTTCCTCAGAGCCAGGGGTAGTCATCACCAGGGGTCTCAGCAAAGAGAAGAAGAAGAAAGAGCATTTTTCACATGGTGAGTAAACAGACAGAACATTCTAGCTTAGGGATAGCAGAGGAGGAAAGCAGCAGCTTTTACTTGGGGACAATGTCTTCCATGTAAGCGAACTATAAAGGGTCTGCAGATAAGCTTCAATTCATAGAGGGAGAGTCTGTACTGTCACAAAAGCAAGAGCAATGAAGTCTTCACAGAGGCTGTAACAAGCAAGGAAGATTGTTCTTATTATGCACAGTCTTAATTCTGTATATAATTAATGTATCGTTCTGTATTTAAGTCCCATTACTGCAAATTTATATTTTAAAGACATTCTATTTAGTCCTTAAAGAGGAAACAGTGTCTGTGTGACCTGACAAACAAGAAGAAATTCCTGATGAAAGAACATGGTACACAGGCACTGAAACACTCAAAAGTGTCCAGCCACGATGGACTGTTTCAAGGGCATCCAGGGAATTAAAAATATATTTTTTTAGGATGGGATATTTTAAGAATCAGCACAACAAAAAACAGGAAGGAAAGAAGAAGCATTTTCCAACAGTTTCCTGTCAATAGGGAGGAAAATCTCTCCAGCACACTGCACAGAAATAGAGAGCATACTTAAAAGCTGAGCTAGTGTATGACAGAAGGTTTAAAAGAAGCTAATAAAATTCTGAGATGTGTACAACTTCCACTGCCCACCTGCTCCCAAGAACTTTAAATCCTGTCCAGCCTTTTAGCAAGAAAGTGGTCTAACTAGATTTAATTCTTCTGATCTCAGTACCATTACCTGACCTCAGACATTTCACTCAGTTTTTAACCTCACACTCTTCTGCGGTCACCAGCTGTAGCATCCATCCTGCTGCTCCAGTGTATGAAACACTATTAACGCTGAGAACACAACACATCACTGTACTCACTCTGCCTGCTCAGTTCCTATCACAAGTATGCATTCTGCTGCTCACAAGTTCACTGCAGCTGAAAACCATTTCTTCTCAAAGAATTTATGTACTTGAAAATTGGTAATTTCATTACTAAAGAAGATCCATCCTCCACAGTTAACCTGCTTTCAGTAATGGTCAGTGAAGCACTGCACCTGCGTCCCTTAAAGAAGCTTGGGAAAGAGCCAGCTTTGAACCTGCAGCAAACTCTTCGCTGGTTTCAGGAATCAGCACGGAATTCTGACTGCTTCTAAAAAAACCGCAAGGGACCAGCATCACAGAAGGAGCAGACAAGATTTCTATGTAAAAAAGTTTTGTTAGGGGGAAGAAGGTCCAGAAAAGAATGAGGAGTTTTGCGGATATATTTCCCATCTTAAAATAAAGGGGTTTTAGACGTTTATTTTCTCATTCTGGTGAGGGAGGTCCTTCCTAATGTGTCTGATCTGTGGCCAGAGACATCCCAGGTGAAAACACTATCCTTTCATGAAGTATATAGCACAGAAACGTAGGAATGGTTTGGGTTGGAAGGAACCTTAAAGGCCATTTAGTTCCAACCCCTCCTGCCATGGACTGAGACACATTCCACAAGACCAGATTGTTCAAAGCTCCATCCAGGGTGGTCTTGAACACTCTGGGGGATGGTGTTAGCAAAAAAATTGTATTTCTTTAAAAAGGAGTCTATGTAGCACTGGAGGAAAATGCTGGGACCTAATCAACAAGAAGGAAGATTTAGTCCGTGAAACAGATAGCAGCTAGCAAAGTAACCTCGAAGTGATGTCCATGTGTTAACAAAACAAATTAAAGTTTAGGACTCAACATGCTCCAGTGATCTGAAACCTGGGGAGGAGGCTAACATAGTTTGGGAAGAAGGATGCAACTCTGATAATAGACACAAAGAACACAGAATTTATGGCCAACAAGGACATTTGGCAGGACACCCAAAATAAGGAAGAAACTCATCTGAAATCAGCTCCAAGAGGGCAAAAGGTCATCCTGGCAGGGGGAATCTGCAACCACCAACCCACAGACCACTGGCCCAAGAAACCCACCAACCCAAAAGAAGAGAGAAACTGAGCATGCGAACTAACTAGAATGAGAAGAGGGAGAATCATTAACCAATAGAAGATAGAATACTATGTACTAAGAGAACCTGTATCCAGTGAATACTAATTCCAATGAACCCTAATTCCTTTGTTTGCTAAAATGTATAAATAATTAAAACTTTTGACAGCTGGTGTACATGTTGGGTGGAGCGATCCCTAAGTACTTCAGTGCTGAATTAAAGTAATGTCAGCTTTCTAACCTAACAAGCTGGTTGAAGAGTTTATTTTCTGGTTTTCGGTGACAACGGGGCATCCACAGTTTCTCTGGGCAACTGTTTCCAGTGTCTCACTACCCTCAGACTAACGAATTTCTTCCTGATATATGATCTAAAGACATCTGTTTTCAGCTTAAAGCCACTCCCCTTGCCCTATCACTACAAGCCTTTGTAAAAAGTCCCTTTCCAGCTCTCCATCTTTCCCTTTAGATGCTGGAACAGTGTTTAGGGTCTTCCCAGAGCCTTCTCCATGCTGAACAACCCCAACTCGCTCAGCCTGTCTTCATAGAAGAAGCACGATTCTATGATTCTATACACACTCAGATATATAGGTATATGTGGATACATATATATATATTCATATGACCTATAGATATCTCTTCCTAAGTTTCAGTGACTAGTTTGGAGCATTTTAACCACAGAGTTATGTGGTCCTGCTGGCTAGGACTTGGGCTAGGATATTTTGCTTCAGGAGAACTGTTTATACAAGGGCTGTCTAGTGGTCCCAAGACCATACAAGCTGGAGGTGAGTGTGAAGATTCCACCCACTAGGGATATCTGGTCCCACTCCATGACCCCTTTTACCCTCACAAATACAGGGAAAATGAGGACAACTGTCCCACAGTGCCTGAAGAATGATTTTAGAATTATTTTAGACTATGAACAAGGCACAGTGAGCTGTTTTCATGAGCTGCTATTAAAGAAGTTGCTGAGGACTAAGCTCAGAGAAGACCCTTCGGAAATGAACTGACTGGATGCTGATCAAGGTTATATTTACTGGGGGGCAGAAAAGAAGCCCGAGAAAGGAGAGACTGCAAGGGAAGAGTTAATACTCAAAGAAAAAAGAACAAAACAAGGAGAGGTTTTTCCTCCCCAGGAGGGAAGGAGCGTTCAGCTGACTGTCGAATGGGGAGAGGGGGAGCACTATCACAATGTTGAGCAAGAAGGATAAATTTCAGTGCTGGTTCTAGGGGAAAAGATTTAGGGCCACTAAATCCTGCAGCAATGTTCTCTATATATTTGGGATTCAACACTCACAGCAAAATGAAATAAAATAAAACACAAGAAAATAATTCTAGAAATAAAACAGAGGGCTATGTAAAGAAAGCACCGATTATACAGTGCTTAAATAGCATCTTGCTCCAAGACTATTTTAAACTGCCTTAACTGGACTCCTTCAGACAAACCTTTCTGCATTAGCCTAAGACACATCCCTGACTGTTGTACTAGGATAAGGCAAGGCACAGCAATTGCTTTTCAGTAATCTCTGGTAGGCATGGTGGCTTTTTAACTGGCTTGTGCTGCAATACTCCTGAGAAAGGCTCATCTAGAGCCCAGATCACCATGATAGTTGTTGTAGTATCTACAGTGCTAGGTCTCCTTTTTAATATTTTCTTATGACATAAGTAAGTGTTTAAAAACCCCTGGTAAGTAATGACCAGGTAAAAAGATTACATCTGACAAATCTGTCAGAATTATTTTGGGAAATACTCTTTAAAAATACTGGGTCTTCGTGTCCTTGATTCAGATAATATTGTGGTTAAAAGATTAGAAGGTAGAGGATTGAATTTTGCATCTTTTATGTCCTCATCTTGTGGAACTCATAACTTTTTATCAGCACTTCAAATGTGGCCACATAAAAACACACTGAAAGCAGATTACCATTAATGCTGGCTAGCAAAATCCCCAGCTTAACATATTGCATTACTGAGTAAGGATGGAAGGTGGAAGTCCAGGGGAAAAAATACCATACATGCAAACCATGTAATAAAAACTTCAACAAAGCAAACACACCACAGCTGAATATTGTCATAAAATTCCCCGGGGGAACAGAGAAAGCAGATCTACAAGTTTCCTACATTTCAAAGTTGCATATGTCTTCTAGTGCCAACATCTCAGACACTTAAAAAGAATTAGAACGATGTAGGGCTATTCAATGGACCTCGCATACCTGTGGTTTGTTTTTTTTAATAAATGGGTTTAAGCATGGAAAGCTTAAGTTGCAGAAAACTGATGAAATTTCCCTTTCTTAGAAAACCACAAGCCTCTTAAGGGTGACACAGATTGGTCCCTACAACAAGAGGGAAAAATCAAACAAGTAATATCATATCTCACTCCCTGAAGTTTTGCCTGCTATCAGCACTTTCACAGCTAAGTTAATTGAATGTTACTCAATAACAAATAAACAAATTTAGGAAAAAGGAAATTATTTCTAATATTTCAGAACACAAATCTCTGTATTTCTACACAATATTTATAGAATATTCTGATATGAGGACTTTTGTTGCTGAAGAAAGGAAACCTCCAAGTAAGCACAGTTATACATTTCCACCTTCTATCACACTAAGGTCCATAAATCAACTATGGTGCAATTTTTCACAGTTATGAGCTTGGAAAGATTTATCTTGCTTGGAAAGAAAGTTCCTACTCTAGTATGGAAATTCAAAACAAACTTTCAATAAAATATACAATCTCTACTTTCCTCTACTTGGTATGACCAATAGCAGAAACAGTAAATTGCTGTACTGATAGCCATGTATTCACTCCCATTGATCTCCAAATAGAAGTCATGACTTCTCTACGTCAGATTGATAGTGCTGTTACAAAAGCTCTGACGTTTACCTGAAAGGAAGAATGCTATTTGGATTTACTTGGAAAATGAATGTCAGATTAGTTATAACAAGTATTCATCTGAATTAATAACATGATCCTGCATTTTTCTGGTAAATGCTCCCATTTTCAAAAAAGATGTTTGTTTGAAGACTGTGGCCATACTTCTCTAGACAAACAGACCTCCTTACAGTGGTATCTATCTCTGGAAAGCTCACTCTGATCTTCATGGGTCTGTAAGAATAATGTTCCAAGTTCTTAACTTTTCCAGTTTGAAATAAAAGAAGCAACGCTAAGACTAAACTTAATATTGGCAATTCTAAGAAAAAAGCTCTTCTTTGAATATGCTTGGAACACAGGGTGGCAATTTCACTTACTACTCCTGTGCTAACTCATGTAGGTACAGAAAGTCCTTCCCACTGGTCTTCCAAAACTATGTTTATTTTTTGTGATGATTAGTGCACAGTTCTGGCTTTTCTATAAAGAGTTGCACTGCTTCTGCCTAATCATGATTAGGACAAGTTCGGCTTCCTGTCTGATATAAGATGCCTCTGAATGAAGAATGAGACCTCTGGTAATGCTCAGTTAGACCACAAAACAGTGGTTTCCTAATTCTTCAAATGTCTCCCATTTTCTCTCTCCTGTAACTTGGACTGCACTTCAAACTAGTCTAGAACACGTGAAAGCACATAATACAACTGGTTTTGTCAGTAAAATTAAGCTCTGTGTCAGAGAAAGGCTGCAGATTTAAGAGAAGTGGCTTTTTAATCTCCCTCAGAATTTAATAAACACCATAAGAGGAATCCCAACCTCTGTATCAGATGTATCAACAGAAGTTTGCCTGATGAACCAAACGAACAGAAAATTATTGAATGCATGATAACAAGTCCTGTCTCACAAATTACTACTTCTCTGAAAGAGTAAATGAAGTGTGTATAAGACGCAACTGATTTGCAAAAAGCAGTTAAATTTCCAAAAGCCTTCTTTCAGATAACGTACTTAAAAGAGGCTTAGACCTGACTATCGTGGGAGGAGAGGCAAGAGTGTCTTCTGGCTTGGTAACTGGCTAGCAGACAGGAAGCATGTTAGAAATAAAATGGTCAGTATCCACAACAGAGAAGGAAGCATTCCCATCAACTTCTTCCAGGTCTCATGACACTGAACTTTCTCTTTTAGCATTTGAGAAATGAGAATGGTAAGTGAAGAGAAAGCGTGATAGTAAAGAATTAACCAGAACACGAGTAAATAAAACTGCCTTTGAAGAGCTGAACGAGGATCTCACAATACTCAATCACTTGGCAAAGGAATGACAGATGAAATTCAAAGTAGTTACTTGCAAAGTACTGCATGTGCAAGGCAAGAAAGGAGAGCCCTGACCACAGACAGCCATGGACTGTAACTTTCATTAGTATTAATAGTCAATTTAAACCCTTTGATTACTGCTCTTCATGCTCAGTAGCTGTTATAAAAAAAAAAAAAAGGGCAATTTTAGGAATTATTAAGCAATAAGAAAGAAGACCAAAAGAGAAAATTATTTGCTATGTAACCTTACAATGCACAACATCAGCACACTCTCAACAGGATGGTATATTTAGCAAAGGTACAGAGAAGACCACAGTGAGTTAACTCTATCTTTGAAAAGATTAAATAGGTTAAGAAACTTGAATTTAAAATACCAAAAATATATATAGATTTATATTTTATTTTAGGAATACTGTCTGCTATATGCATGTCTTAGAGCAAACCATCTAGTTCTGATTTAGTTCTGCCTTTTCAGGATGTCTCTGCCTATATTCAGTTGTATGTGATTATAGGGATTAAGGATAGAAGCTAAAGGGGAAAAACATATTAGGGTGTTTTTTTATTTTGTTTTGCTCTGTTTGTTTGTTTGGGTTTTTGCCTCTAGTATGCTCCTTGAAATCTACTGGGGCAGCAGCTACTACAATTATGTCAGAAGACAGGGGAGGGAGAGGAGAGAAGATGAAATTTTTTCAGCACTCAGGGAAGGCACAAATGGAATTAGATGTGGGCAGCGCACACATTTTAGAATTATAATTTGAAATTAAGCCTTCAACACGAAAGCTCTGCTTCTCAGAAATCCATCTGAGCGATCAATTTCTGTGAAGACAGGTAAAATTATGGTGAAGGAGGAGCATCTGTTGCCAGTGAGTGACACCAGTTACTGACACCACATTGTTGGCTGGTGTAAGGTCACGGTACTACAGATCGAAGCTGCATTACATGCTGCAAACTTCAGTATAATGAAAAATGTTCCCGAGAACGCTGAAAACAAAAACTTCTCAAGGCTGAAAAAACAATAGGAAAAAAGCTTCTTAAGCAGAAATAGGAAAAGTGGTAATCAGTAATACAGGAGAGTTTTGTACTAAATCAAAGGCATTAGGCGAGGGGGATCGCAGTATGGTATGTCTCCTAACCCTTGCAAATTGCTCATCTCATGTAATTCAGTCATAGCTGTAACTTCACTAAACAGCAAGGAGAAGGAGATAAGCCAGGCTTCTCTCTCTTGGAATTTTCAGGGAAGTTCTGAACTTTTCAGTATAATATCCAAAGCAGCCCTCAGAAGGAAACAGAAACAATAATAAACTACTCAATAGTAAACAAAGAGTCTAGTCTACTAAATCGTTCCAAGAGAAACATTTGAAATAAATGAACGCTTTAGCTTTCAACTTTGAAGAACTGTTCTCATTTTCGTGGAGTGTTTAAAATAAGTCTGCGTCCCACATGAACCTGGCACTTCAATACACTTACAGCAGTACTTCAGCAGCTGCCACTTGATCTGAACAAACTGTGGTTTTCCCCTCTCTGGAAGAGCTCAGACATAAACCAAACATTCGTTTTTCAGCTGTGCCTTCCCTAGTCTTTCTGCTGACAAGTCCACTCCCACATGCAAACTCTGTATTCACATTATTTGTCTCTTGGGCCCTCAGTGACGAACAGTTTTACAGCAGAATAGACTTCATGAAGTGAGTCTAATCCCAAACCATCCTCTTCGGGCATATATGGACCTGAATCCAAGTCAGATGCTCAAGAGAATCAAACTCTTTGCCAAGTGTTTGGTTTTTTTTCTGTAAATGTCCTTCTAGGGTTCCTCCTAACCCTACTACGGCAAGAGTGCTATAGTGTATGCAGTGGTGCTGGTTTGGGTATCATTTGAAGCACATCCTCCAATCTTATCAACCAGTCAAAATCACAGACCACTTAAGTGTGCATCTGAGCTCACGTTTTTCAATGAATGCCATCATATTCCCTGTCCATTTTAATACAATTCCATTAAGCTACTACTACATGAATACCTGGAAAATTTGTCACAGTACAAAATGTCCACAAAGGACTTTTTTTTAAACGAACCAAGATGTGTTTTGGACAGAACAAAGACCACAGGGAAACAGATGCAGAGCGAATTTTACACAAAAAGATTACATGGCAATAAGCAAGTCTGAATTCAGGCACCTGCACTGTAACTTTCATATGCATCTAAGGAGTCTTGTTTAAAGATCATGAAGAAAGTTAGGAAAGGCAACATTCTTACAATAAAACAATACCTCCTGTCCTGCATGAATTTGCATCACACTGGTTAATGGTACAGGACTAAAGCAGATTTAGGGTGAGCAAGATTGGGTGGTATTCAGTCTGTACGACAAAAGCCTTTTTTTTTTTTGCCAAACTTGGCAAGTGCTTAGTGAATGGAGATGAGAGTTGCAGCTAGAGAAAGGATAATCTCATGAGTATCATGGCAAGAGCATTTCCATGGAGAACTGCTTGGTAGCATTCTTCTTCCTATAGGTTCCTGTATCTCAGCCAGACTTTCACAAATGATTCTCCATTTCCATTAATCACTTTCTGGCGTCCAAAAACAGACACAATAGAGCCTGTTATACAGAAGATCTGCTTGGAGACTGCAGCTAAAGCCAGTGTTAGTGATGCTCTGAAAATACAAAGTGCTAAGTACTTTTACAACACAAGCTGATCATCTGAAGCTTTAAAAATGTATTTCTTTCTCACATGTAAAAGGAAAATATCATCTCAGGACAAATGGTGAAAATAAAAGGATTTAATTAAGCTTCCAGTTATAGTAGTTGTAAGAGAAGAGGCTATAAGAATATTTATAGCTTATCTTCAGGACAGAATTTGAATAAGATCTAGTATAAGACAGAGAAAATAATTAATTGTCTAAGTACAATAAGTGATCGTGTATGAGAATTTGTGCATAAGTATACTTCTAGGACTTCTTTACTCATAGGTACAAGGGAGCCAAACAAAGCTCCTGCAACAATCATAATTACCTAGATTTTTAATGTTTGATGTTACAATTCTAAATTGTACAAGGGCATACTGTCTTTTTGTTTTTCCTTGATCTTAACTATGGGCTAGTATTTTTTGGTGTTTTAAGTAGAAATACATGCTACAAATGCTGTGAGAATCAGAAAGCTATAGAAAAGTATATCACTAAGGTCTGCACCATTCCATACTTGATTTATTATGGCCTTGACATGAGAAATGTGTACTCACAAAGTATTCTTTGAATAAACTGAGAGGTCTGTGTTTTCTGGGAGGGAGAAACAATATCTAAATTGACAGTGAAACAAGATTTACCAAACAGCCTTTGAGAGAACATGCTGTGAAACAGGAGTTAATGCTAGTAACAATTTAGAGGCTTTACTTAGCAGTCCTAGGACAAGATCAAAGTATTTTTTTTGCACTAGCCTAGTGATTACAAACAGCTGAATGCAAGTGTGGAGAAGGGTGTGCTCCAAAATAAAAAGAAGGGTATTGCCTGTTTTCTGTTGTTTCCTTTTTTTGTAATATTATCATGTCTCTCTCAAACAACAAACAGTCAAGAGCTGGGTTAGCACAGATGGGGTGCAATCCCCATCATATCCTGCCCAAGGGAGAATAACTCACCGGAGGGGACTGAAGTAAGAAGTGATGCTCAGCTGCTGCCTGCACTGCCTTGTTCCATTTTATGATATAAACACTATGAACCATATTTATATCACCTACTTTTAGACAGCTAATATAAGCTTTCAGTGCCTCAAATTTAGGCACCTTCTTGCAGCAGAGTGATTCTGACTGCCTCTGCTGAGGATCCAGATTCACCCTGTAGCTAAAAGAGAGAAAGCTTTGAAGAAATTCATGCTTGCACCTACAGCAGCAAGCAGTGAAGTTCAATAGAAGCAACTCCTTAGGGTAATGCATGGCTGATGAGAAACCGACATCCACACTATACTTGTTAAAGGGTTTGGATTTATTTTGATCTGGGCCTGGGAATTTGATTATCTGGAAATGGTTGGAGCATGTCGCCTGGTTACCCCCAAAAAAGTCCATCTCGTGTTCTCCAAGACCACTTTATAATGTGAATCCAAGCACAAACAATGGGAGCTTTACTTCAAAAGCACATTCCTAATTCATACCAAAATGCTAATGCAGGTATGTTCCCTGAATGCTTCCAGGGAATGATGTAGAACATCTTAATTAGAAGTCTTCCCTTCTCCATTTACTACAAGTAACTACAACGCGAAAAAAATAACACACATATTTTCTATTTTCTTGTAATGTACTATAAAAAGAAAAAAGAAAACATAAAGACTATAGAAATCTATATATTTCCAAGGGAAACTGCAGGGTATCTATACACCAGAATATCAGGCTCATAAACCTGATTAAGCAGACACCTAAATCCAGGTGGATTCAAAATGCCAAACACTTTTTTTGGGTGATGAACATACACAGGAGAATAGCACTCCTCTCTCATGGCTAACGGGTTGAAGTTTCTGCCCCAAAACAGCCAATACAACTGCCTGGGGCAGGGAAGCTAGTTTTTTATGGGTTTTTTACAGAGGTCTTGGGGTTCTTAAGAGGACACTGACTCAAACTGCTCTCTAAGATTTTAGCATCTAAATTCTTCATAAAGTCTTTCTAAGACCTTTTGGAGGTCTGCATATTCATAGGTCCTGTATAAGTGTGTTACTGGATTTGCATGCAATAAAACACTTGCAATACAGCCTTCACTTCTGGGTGGAACAACACCTTTCAGTTTGCTTGCTTTTCTGTTTGCTGGAACCACACATCACTTCCTACGCTGAGACCCTCTGATGTCACGCATATAATAAAAAAATATTGTTTCACAAATGCCAGCAAATGAACAGCTTTGCTTTAATAATATAATATGTAATATAATAAATAATATCTAGACAGATAGATAAATAGACAGATATATAGATATGCACCTCACAAATAAGATACAGACTTCTATCTTTCATAAATCAGTTCCAAGTTTTTCAAGTATTTGGCCACGGACTGGCATCTTAATACCTTAAGAAGGTATAAAAAAAAATTCCCTAACCTATCCTTAAATGGAAGTATCTTGGAGCATGGCTCTTTGTTCTTTTTCACATAGTCACGTTCTTTTCTTAGCTGGAGCATATATTGAGAATCAAAATCTTTAAAACTGCCTTTTCATTATGGGATCATGAAGAATTTATATTTCACAATTTCAGTCCTTGAGAAATGTACTTGATTGAGAGTGACTAATTATGAAAATCAAAGCAACAGCATGGAATATTTGTTGAAGGAACTAATGAGAACTATGAAGTTCAAACACTAGGAACACTGTCAGAAATACTCCAACAAGCACTTGTGCCTGATGAGATTTTGAAAGCAAATAAAATTCTATAGAATTCATGGGCAAAAAAAATGCAAAAAAAGATTAAAGACTCACATCTGAAGGGAAGCTACCACATGACATTTCCTTCACCTCCACTTCCCTCCACAGGGTACTGCACATTGTTATGGAGAGCCTCTTCTCCCTCACCCTCCTTTTTATTTCCCATTTGCTTTCCTTTTGATCCTATTGCCAATGGCCTTTCAAGTACATTTCTTTCTGGATCCATCTCTTTACTTGTCCCTAGCATCATACAGAAATACAAAGTGATCTCTGGTTTTATCAAATCAACATCTCAGTCCAATTCACAGACTTCTCTCTCCTGGATTTTTTTTTTCCAGCTCTGGTTCTGTTCCAAGTAAAGCTTTTTCTACCAATATCTGCTCATGAATTACAGTCTACGAAACAAGTTTTACGCAACAGTCATCACAATAGCTGGCTCATTAAGTGTATTTGTATCATTTCTGTCCAGAATCTGCATCAGTGGTAACTACCAACCTCCCGCAAGGAATGAATAAGTGGATTTTTAATTTTTAAATTAACAATTTCCTTTCTCTACAGCACAATGCCAAAGAAGAAAACTCCAGGCTGTTCTGCCTACCTGAGTTACTAAAATAGCTGCATCTTGACCATGTAGGGGTTTTCTATCATGATTATAAAGGCAAATTAGTCACGGGTAAAAGGGTGGCAAGAAGTACCACCACTATTTATGGAATCATGAACAATTTCTATCTCACAATTTCAGTCCTTGAGTCCTTATCACTATTTAACGTTAACCCCAGAATATAAAGTAAGAATAATTTTGCTGATATAACTTTTCACACCAGGTTATAATCAACATATGCTACCATGTTAAATTACACTTTATTTACACTGTTTAAAAAACTGTTTTGATGTTTCTTTCCTAATTTTGCATTTATTCACTGCTACTAAAAGCATAGTTAACATAAAAAATGTCAGCAAACAAAGTTTGTGCCTGTTGGCCATGTGCAGGCCACTAAAGGAGATTAAAGCAGCAGTAAATGTATCAGTTAGCCCTGTGGTGCCACACACTATGTATTTCCACAGTCCTGATTTAGACTGAAGTCATATTTGCCTCTGGTGTTCCACACTTTTAGGTAGCAAAAACTTATTCCATACATTATTCTGAAATGGTACCTTTTTATTATTTTTTAATTAAAAGAAAAAAAAAAGCTTTTTCTCATAGCCTGTGTATCTGTTTAAATCAAAACAAGACAAACAAAAAAGCCACATCTTTGGCAATTTCATATTAATTTTTAATTTGGATTTCATTATGCTGATTCCTTTTCACTGCTATTCAGTAAGACGAAAAAGCTACTGGCAATGCTAGATGTCTCTACTCCAAAATTTGTGGAGTAATTATTAAATAATGACATTAAAAATTGCCATGCTAATGAAAAAAATTAATTTTCCAGTCCCCAAATACAGTATCACCCTTTTCATCTTAAGAGTCAACATCACAGTAAATGGTAGATAAGCAGTGCTTTGCTTGGAGCTAGCTTATTTTCACTGCAATTTTGTCAGGCTTCAGTCTAGAAGACTGTCATTTTTCATTCCTGTACTCTGATGTGGATTTTGACTTTTCTGACTATAGCAGAATGGCAAAGGCAGTGCTTTTCAGCACATCTCGTCACTTCTGTCTTGTGGCTGCTTTTTTCTTGTTTTGTCCTTTGCCTGTATTCTTCCCAAAGTGCTGATGATTGAGAAGCAAAAATACATCTGTACTGCTGTTTGCTATTAATATTCCTCCCTCCTCCAAAAGTGGGGAAGAAAGAATGTAATAAACCTCTCATTCCTAATATCTTTATTTGGAGTCATGTCCTACCAAATCCAAAGCAATCCAACACCTTCTACTTCACACTGTACTGAAGTACTTCATAAGGCCAGAGGTGCTGTTACCCAGTGTAAGTCAGGTCAGGTAGGGCATCCTGACCCACCTGGGCCACACCACATCATTTGTAGGTGGGCTGCAGGGCACTGGTGCCTGGAGTGCAGCCACCTGGACTCGAGATGCCAGGGAAGCTCATTACAGTAGTGACTCAGAAGAAGGACATGGATTCGCTGGAGCAAGGCCAGAGGATGGCCATGGATCACAGGCCTGGAGCACTTCTCCTATGAAGGCAGGCTGAGAGAGTAGGGGTTGTTCAGTCTGGAGAAGAGAAGGCTTCCTGAAAAACTTATAGCAGCCTTCTAGTAGATAAAGAGGGCCTACAAAAAAGCTGGAGAGAGACTTTTTATAAGGACATGTAGCGATAGGACAAGGGAGGAATGGCTTTAAACTCAAAGAGGGTAGCATTAGATTAGATATGAGGAAGATATTCCTCACTGTGAGGATGGTGAGATACTGGAACAGTGTGGCAAGACACTGGAACAGGTTGCCCAGAGAAGCTGTGACTGTCCCATCCCTCGAACTGCTCAGTGCCAATTTAGTTTAGGCTCTGAGCAACCTGGTCTAGTGGAAGGTGTCCCAGCCCATGAGAGGCGGTCTGGAACCAGATGATCTTTATGGTACCTTTAAACACAGAACATTCCGTGATTTTTTAATGACTCACCTCACAGCAGAGTGAGGGGACCATTGAGAAGCTGTTGCCATCTCCTACCTGAAGCCCTCACAGAGATGCCTCATCTGCTGGCTCACAAAGGATGCCTCTGCAGTTCTTTTGAGTATATGAGAATTTTAGCAGAAAACTCTGGGGCCTCTGCTGTGGCAGGAAAGTGGATGGACAGCTAGTGGTCTTCCCTTTTTAAAAAGGACAGGAACTCCACTGAGTTTAACTTTCATGGTCTAAGAATAAAATACTAATTACAGATGGGTTGCAAAATTAGAGTTTGTAAACAAGATTCTGATACTGTCCAAATTTAAGCAAAATTGCTGCATTAACACATGCTAAAATTACAAAAGATTACTTTAGTTATTGCGTCTTTTGTTCCAGCAGATATTGCTAAACTCAGCCCATGTTCCTCTATTTTTACTTAGCCCTGCAGAAGCAAACTCATGTGCCTCACGCTTTTGTTCCCCAATGCTTTGTTCCTTCTCAAAGACTGAACTGACTGGACTCCTCTCCATATCCCCGGAAGTTTCTTACATATGGTTTAACTTTTAAGAAAATAATCTTCCAAAATAAATAGTTCAGGAAAAATTCTGGGCAAAGAAAGAAGTCCTGGCCCTTCTAAAATCAAACAGTTTTGACAGGCTTTAGTAAGAAAGTGCTCCAAAAAAAAGCTGACAGAAACTGCACTGAAAGGAGGCTAAATCATAAATGTAAGAAGACCGCACTAAATGATATCTTCTTTTGAGCAACTGACAGATAAAACTACGGTCTGAAGTTGCAGAAGCAAAATACTAAGAGCAATTTTTAAAAAGTAGGAGGGGAAGGGAGAGGAGCAGGGGCAGGGCCACGACATGGGCATACACCAAAAAGAAACAATAAAAATATCAAGCAACTGGGAAAAAAGTGGCATGGAGTGAAGATGCTGGAAATTTATTGTCAGGTTATCTTTATAATGAAGGCAACACAAATTAAATACTAACTCCTGGCAAGGACCAAAGAAACAATGAAGGTGGAAGAATTCTAGTAGCCTTCTCAGTGAAAACTGAAGGACACTGAGTTAGCTACTTATGAGCGCCCAAGGAGAATGATTTCTTGATGAGATCGTTGTATCCGATATGAAACAAAAAAAGAAGTCAAAGAAAGAAACTATCCCCCCAGCAGGCTGTGCACATGGAACAGGGTAATTGTGTACAGAGGTAAGGACTGCTGATAGGATGGGTGCAGAGGCAAGAGCATTTTAAGACTGCATCAAGCTTTTCGAGATGTGCTAAGGGGAGCTGTGGAGATGCTGAAAACCTAGGGGTTGCTCAGGGAAGGACCAAAGGAAGAGAAAGGCAAGACACTAAGGGGAGGGACTTTCAGAAGGCATCACACAAGACTGCTGCAGTTGTTAGTCACTCAGGAACACACAGTCAGATAAGTGATAGAAGTGTCATGCTCACTTTTGAGTTCAGTACTAAACCCTTATCAAATGACTACAAAATTCTTAGAAAGGGAGTTTTGATCCTGGTTTTATTTTTGGGATTGATGGCAACAAGGAGAGAATTTATACTGAAAGTGAAAGCAAAAAACCAATCTCAGAAAGCCTTGTAAGTCCACTCATCAGCATCCACAAAATATCCACCTCCTCTGTCACGGTGATGTCTGTGTAACTGCACGAGAAATGCTTCTTTAGTTCCTGCATCTTCCTACATCAGAGTTCTGCAGCAAGATGAATGTAGATATGCCCCAATTTTCCCAGCCCACTCTGCATCCTGCTTTCTCTCAATATCAAATGTATTATTAGTTCTGTGTCTTTGATTGCTTTTCTCATTTTGTTGTTACACAGCTCCTCTGAAAATTGCTGTGTAAGTCTTGAATGAATATAATATCCTGAATTAATATAGTGTCCTAAATGAATGAGAATACAATGGTGTTAATCACAAAGGGAAGCTGTTCTCATTTATTTTAACTGTTCCCTGAAATAATCTCGCCAAAATGCTTTCGGTCTTGTTAAAAGTTTCATTTTAAGTACTTACTTCAGTTTGCATTTATATACTGCTTTAATTGATGTTTGTGTTCTTTTTCACCTGAGAAGACGTTTGAAAATGAGTAAGAACTCACTTGTGAGGGTCAGCAGTGTATAATCGATAGATTCATCATGTTATGTATATGGAATTCGTCAGAACTTAATTTCCTTAAACTTCGTGATATTTGGAACACCTCTTGCATTTTTGATGAGCAGTCCAATTAAAAAATAATGAACCTATTTTTTTCTAAAACTGACTCATTATCTTGGTGGTTTCCAACAGCAACCTAGAGCTCAGTTTTATATCAAATTATTTTGTGCCTGTTGGCCAGCAATACCTTTGCAACCTTCTAAGGCGCTTCTAAGGTGAAATAATTTCCCCAGGAAAAAGTTTTAAAGCTGTTACTATTCCCAGTGCCGAGTTTCTATCTAGGCTCATAAAGCAAATAAAATCTGTAGTGGTAACAGACAGAACCCACGGGATGTTCAAGACCTCTCTCTTGTACCTTAACCTTAGTGGAACACCTTAGGAGAATAGTTTCATCTTAAGCAGAAAACACCAAGATTTCTGCTGCTGACTCTCCATGGGACATTTTTGTTTCTTTTTACAGTATTATTCTTAAAATATACCTATTTATAGAACAAAAAATGTTAAACCCCTTAGCAGGGTATATAAGGAACTGCTCAGCACCACCACCCACTCCCACTAGCAGGAAAATAAAAACATCTTTCAAGAATGCTTTCTGTTTCATACACATGTTTGAGGAATGATCAAACCATTTTTGGAACTACAGCCTACCCAAAACTCAACTTTAACAATAATCACGTGCACTTGCAATAGTTAACATTGATGTGCTAAAAAACAAGCACTAAACAAAACATCCTCTCTGGCTCAATGAACACAGAATCATAGAATCATGGAATTATTTGGGTTGGAAGGGACCTTGAAAATTATCTAGTTCTAAGCCCCCTGCCATGGGTAGGGACATCTTTCACTAAACCAGGTTCTTCAAAGTTCCATAGAGCCTGGCCATGAACACTTCCAGGGATGGACCATACTTAACTCTCCTGGGCAAGCTTTTTCAGTGCCTCACCACCCTCACAATGAGGAATTTCTTCCTACCATCTAATCTAAACCTAACCTCTTTCACCTTAAAGCCATTCCCCCTTGTCTTATCAAGCATGCCCTTGTAAAATGTCCCTCTCCACTCCCCCGTTATTTCTTGTCATTATGCAATACTACTTATGCACAGTGGAATTGCTTCAAAAGGAAAGATCACATGCATCCCTCCAAAAGAGGGCCTTGAAGATGTTCTCTCAAAAGGTGGAGTGAGGACTCAACTCTCTCAGTCATCAGCAAGCATCACACACAGGGTTTTTCTCCTACATCACATTCACTGACTGATCACTCAGTTGTTCTGACGAACTTCCTTCATGCACTGGATCCTGTAGCCTTAAGCACTTGTATGGAAAATTATCTTGCAAGGCAGGAAGCTGACTAAAATAAGGGACTGTGTCAGTAAAAACAGTGATGGTCTAACTCTTTGTGGAAGCAATAAGTATTTCAGCAATGACAAGTAACATTAAAAACTTATTTATCTGTTATTTTTTCTTACACTGAAATTGGGATGTATGTATGTGTCTGTGCAGCATAAACAAGAAGTGTTCTGGACAGAACGGAAAAGAATGATTTAGAAGAGAGAAGTTCCCCGTAAGGAACTGAAAAAATGTTCAGAATACATTCTATAACTTGCCTTTGCAAATTAACTCTTTACTATTGCAAACATGCCTGCAGATCGCTTGTAAAATTAGATCGACCAAGACACTTTTTCCACAAAGATTTGTTTGAATATTGTGTTCCTGTTATATCTAACACAACTTGCTAAGTTCCTTTGCTCCAACTGGTTCCAATGATTAGCACTTGCAGATCGCAGCAGGGTGAAATAAAAATGAGACAAATATTTGTGGAATAAATACTAGTAATGTTTACAAATTTGCCTTTCATATGAGCATGTCAAAAATACAAATATGTATTAATCAGAAAATGTGGCTGCTAGCTGTTAGTATCAACTTCCCAAGATGCTTATTGTTAAAAATTTTAAACAGCTAATCTCATTTTTGCCCATTTTAACTAATTAAGATTTTATCTCCATATCTCTATATTGGATTAACACAAAGGTATAGAAACCTTAAGTTCCATCTCGAGAAGTTTTATTTTGCTACATCAGTCCCTTCCACATTGCTGACTCATCTGAACAGTCACTACATGCAACAGGTTGATAGCTCCAAACATCAGGCAAGCCACAGAACGGAACAAAAAGATGAGCACTTAGGTATCAGCCATTAAAATGATGATGATCCTAATTTTCCAATGCCATTAGTCCTTCTAGAAAGGTTTATTGTCTGTGCTGTACAATAAATGTAATAATGATGGTGAAAGGACTATAAAAAATAACCTAAAAGTATATAAATCAATAGCAAAGTGACTCACATGATTCTTTAACCCAACTGAAGTTATGGACTGATATCAGATTTCTTTGGCACTACAGAATAAAATCTGGATGAATCCATTCTTAAGTATAGAATTTGCTTCATCTTGAGTTGGATTTTTGCTCTTCTTGCAGTTGAAAAGGACAGAGAAACGTCCTTCTGTAGTGTTTCCTCTTTGGTAGAAACCAGATTTAACGGGAGGTCCATTAGGCATGGAGGTATTGGCAGCGACCATCCTATCACTGAAAAATGGAAATTACTCTAGAATACTCAAAGATGGAAAAAACTAAAAACAACAGGAAAACTATGCAACTACTAAAAAGACAATTGTACCTCACTTATAATCCAAATTTATAATCCACTTATGATCCAACAGTGTTACAATATATCTCAGAATGCGATACAATCTCAGCAGACTTTTTGAATGTAAGGAGCTGTTTGGGTACACAGGTTTATGAATGTATATACGTACGTCCACACACTGTGGACATAATACTTCCATGTATTCCTCGAGGTTGAAGAGACAGAATTAGTCTGTTGGGCAGAATGTGAGAGGAATAATTTAAAAATGTTCATCAGATACTGAAAAGCTTTACTTCAGCAATGATCTGTATTTATGTGTTTAAGTATTCGCCAGCTACCAGATTTTGGTATACGAGGGGGAAAGAGTTTGTGGTTTGGCCAGTTTCTGTACCGAGCATAGACTGTGCTCTAGACAATGATTTACAGTGTCCAGCTGGAGCTGCTTCAAAAAGCAAACTCAAAACTCTAAATTACTAATTAACAAGGTACAAAGATGCATCCACCAACGATCCATCAATTACCGTTGAATCTCACCAGGATGTGAAGCTGGCATCTTTTAGAAGGACAAAAAATTAAGCAGCAGATTTATTTGTATGACGTTTGAAGTTTACGTAACAGAGGAAGGTTTAAACTGTATGTACATAACTATGACATTATGATTTTGTAAGTCTCATGAAGCAATACTGGCATAAATGTAAAATGGAACCTCTTTGCGGACAGGACTGTTCCTTCTTTGCATTTCTTCAGTGCTTCTCACATTTAAATTGCAATTTTGAATTTTGATCATTTGCTGCTCTATTTACTTTTGTAAAAAAAAACCCTGCAGTTAATTCTCAATCAAATTCCTCCATCGGCTGCTTTCAATGGAGACAGACAGGCAAAAAATCAGGTTTGGGTGGGGGATCTTTAACTCAAAAAGCTAATAACAGAAGCATGCACGTGCCTCAGAGCCAATCTGACTACAATCAATTCATACATGGCTTTTAGTATGCTGCCTCAGTAGTTAAAGAAGAAAGAGGCTTTGGAGTTCTCATTCAAAGGACAGTACCCGACTTCTGAAGATCAGCTTTAAGAACAAGCTAATCACTGTTTCAGCATTCAGTTTCAGCAAGTCCTTTCTGGGAGTCCTTCCACTTCATCAGCCATGCTACACGGCAAAGACAGGTGTTTCTATTTAATCAGTGCATTTTAGTTATGTTCCAGGTATTCCATTAATAGTGCTCACTGCCAGGCCATAGTCAGCACAAAGACCATCTCTTGGAATAGCAATGGTCAAGGAATATTGCTCCTGCTTGTCACCAATTCAATGAATAAACATCTCCTGTGCCATTCTTTTAAATGCTTTCATTTTTAAATTAGATTTTGATTTTCTGCTCAAAACCACCTAAGCCTCTGCTGAGCCAACACGACCTACTTTGCAATTTTGATTTGTATTATCTGTCCTCCCTGCTTTACTTTGCAACAGGACTGCTAGCCAAGGATAGACCACTTCACAAAATAACAACTATTTTATTAAGGAAGGTTTTACTGTGAGTCAGCTTTGGCATCAAATTTTTGAAACAATTTTAAATACATGCATGCATGTATGCAAAGTTTGGACCAGATAAGAATACTATAACTTTCAACAACTCTAACTGGTGAAAGGGAAAATGGCCTGAGTGAGAATCTGCTCAAGAGGTATTTTCCATAGTTCTCTACAAGAGAGATAGTGCTGACAGATTAAACGATATATAGCTATTCTCATCCAAGGAGCCTAAATTGCTCATATGCAGTATTAACTTATATATGTTGAAGTTGTAAAGCCAAAAGCTGTTATCAGAAAACTAAATATTTATATTTTGTGTTTATGCTGTGAATCAATTCTGTGTAACTAAAGAAGATGAAGTCACTGTTTGCAGCTCCTTTCTCCATGAAACACTACATCAGTTTAAGAGAAAAGATAGAAAACAGATCAGGTTGAGCTGCTGGACACTGGACACATCAACCCTTGCCTTTGATTTGTCACTGCATTGTTTAAGCTTCTTAAGGACAAGCACTCATTCAAAATCAAGGGTACTTAGAAACTGGAAGGCATTTAGAAATTGTACAACATCTGAAGTCTGATGGCTGACACTTGGATACTTAGGACACACAAAAAAGCATTTTGCCACTGCTTTAAACAATCTCTGTTTCAGCGCTACTGTGAGTGCAATTGTAACGTCAAAGGTGCACAGAGTTGGGAATAGGCACCCTCAGGTGTAGAAAAGATGTGAAACACGAAAACAGCGATAAATAGCAGTATATAAACATGAGGTCTAACAACCTCGTCCATTTGCCTCCTAAGCCCCAAATTCAATATGCCATAAAATCAGCAGACACCCACTAAACTGACCACGTTAACTATCACACACTGACATGGTAACAAACGAGAGTTTCCGTAAGGGAGTAAAGCCCTCTCAGTACCCTTACTCATCCCAGACAAGTGTTCAGCTCCTTCAGTTTTGGAGAACAGACAACTTTGCTAGTATGGCTTGTAAAATTTTGGTGATACAGTTAGAAAGCCAGACACAGAAGTGGGGATAATAGCCAAGAATGTTCAGCTGCTAATAGTTTCTTCTCAGCTATACTGCTAAGAACACTATACTACTGCCACACTGTGTTTCAGTGACACATGAGAAAAGATGGACAATCTTTCTCTAGCAGTTCCAACATAAGACATCTACCTGAAAAACACCATCGGATTGTGACTTCAGGTAAACATTCCCACATACCATCTTGAGCAACGTCAAGATCATTTTTGGTGGATTAGCTATCAGGTCAGTTTTCTAGTTCATGTCACCATGTCCGAGGAACATTTCCTGAAGATGAGAAACCTGAATCTTGAACTGTAAAGAACTCACAGGAAATGTACACAGGATCTGACAAGAGCCTCCTTGGCCATGTGACCATCAGTCACCACTGTCGTACTTTAGGTAGGATAACCACACATGAAGATCCATTCCCCACTGTTATGCTTCACTTCTTAAAATATAAATTCTATTTAAGAAAGCCATTTTAGTTTCCTGTATTAATTACTGCCCTCAAAGACAAACTCCAAGGTCATAAGGGATACCAATCATAACTCAAAAGCCATCCACAGGCATTTGACATGAGAACCATAGTGAGGCATTTACAGACTGTATTTTGCCGGGTCTGGAGTACTTCCACATATCTCCACAGTTCTCCAGCCACAGCAGTATCCACATACATCCTCCCACTATCCCATACTCCAATCTGACACCAAGATGTATGAAAGCCTCACCCCATGCATGGACTTCCCTCCAAGGCCAACTCACAAAAATGGCAGAAAGGTGTTCCTGCAGTCTCTAGCATGTTGGAAACTCAACACACAAGGCAGAAAGACATGGCTAAAAACATCAGAGAAATATGTTGCTACCATTATAGACATGTCAAGAGCTGCACAGACTGGCAAAGGAACTGTTTCTGGCAACAGAGAAGTCCAGCTTTTGACTTACAGGGCAGGTGATATGACCTACTGCTTAGTCAAGCATTAAGCTTGAACTAAATGGACTTCCCAAACAGTAGGATTAGTTAGCATGGTTGACTTAGCCTTTGATCTTTCTGACATATATGAAGTGAGCCATGTGTAGTTTTTTATTGTGCATATGTTTGCATTCATGTGTGTTTGCACATGCGTTGTTCAGATGGGGCCCACAAAACAAAGTTTCAACCTGGTTTGCAAGCACCTATTCTGGCAATGTGCAACCTCTAACTCTTTCAGTTCTTAAATGTCACTTTGAAGCCACTCCAGGTAAAAGCCATAACTTTACCACTGCATGCAGACACACACATGCACACACGGAGATACTGTGTGTTATTCTGTAAGCACACCTTATTTAATGCCACTATACAGCACCACTTAAAAGCAGCCAACACTTCCACTTATTCTGGGAGATTTGCCCTGCTATTTTAAACCCAACAGGTCAGTGAGCAGGTCCAAGGATCCACTGTTTGTCGAGCATCTGTAGAAATTCTTCTTTCAGGAGGAAAAAAAAACAGCTCGAGATGCTCAGTACCCTTTACATCTGCTGCTCAGCTGGAGACACAGTTAAAAGGCCATTAGAAGCACAAGGTGACAGACCTCACAGGCCAGACGAGCTGGAGAGCAATTTGCTGTTTGCATTAGGAGTATCAGTCCTGGCTGCTTCTTTTTGATGCACCGAAAGCAGCTCCTGTCCCCAACCCTGAAAATGACGATCAGGATGGGTGGCCAGCAGGTCTCCATCGCATCTCAGGGCTGGGGCTGTGCTGCAGAGCCTCTTCCTGCACGTGCAGGTTTCACTGTGGGTGGAGGGGACAGCAGCCCTCCCAGCACCATCCATAACCCCTGACTTCCCCCGCAGAGACTGGCTCTGCTGGATGCATGTCACAGTAGGACCCAAACTGCTGTCACCTGTGCAGTCAGAGGGAACCTCTTCCAGCACATCTTTGGCAGTACCTGCCTCCTAATGCCGCGTGTCTTCTGTGTTCCACAATCACTCAACAGAATAAAGTGCTGCTGTTTCACTCTGCTGGAAGGAAAAGGTCATGTTAGCCGAAAGAAGCTCGTCAGAGAGAGCCGGTGGTCCTTGTGACAGCCTCCTATAACAAGAGCTAGAAATGTTCTTATTAGGGAAGCTCATTTTTTTGGATGTGTGCTGGAGCTCTAGAGCAATAAGCACTGAAGAAAGCAAATCTTGGTTTTAGTACGTTTTAGGCCTTTTTTACATACAGAGGAATAAAGTGCTACCAATTTTACCAGCATATGTTTTCTTGCCATCTGCACACATTTTAAATTCCTTTTGCATCTTGTAATGTATTCTCTCTCTTTAGCATAATAACAATTCTGCCTTTAAACACCAACCTTTATATGCTGTTCTTCGGAATTTCTGGAGAAGTGTTAATTCTTTTACACATATTTAAGCTGCTGAAATAATTATGCCTGGTAGCACGAACAGCCAAAACCATAGAATGAGGGTTCCCCTCCCAGGGAGATAGCACCCATTAACCAGGTACAAAAGGGGGCATACAGTCATAGTTCACTGGAAAAGTAATTTCATTTTGCTAGTAATGGGAGTGCTGATACTTTGATACCATAATGGAGTTTTAAGTACCAAGCCTGTTATTTCAACTAGAAATTTTAATGTAATTATGCGTTTTTACTTTACTAAGCAGAAAGGGAGATTAGTATGCATAGTTTTCTTACATGTATCGTGGGGAATAAGACAGAGATCTCCAAGCAATACTGCAAGATGCTCAAGTCATTCAAAAGAAATGGCAGGTAGTAGTTTTAAAGACAAATTACCCAGAAAAGCTTTTATTGTTGATCACTTGTTATAAGATTTGCCATTTGCAAGTAATTGTACATTCAGCTGAAACTGACCTTTTATGAGAGCCAAGTGGTAATATAAATGAAATGAATATATTCTTTATTGCAGTAATATAAAAAGAATGGCCTGAGCTTTTAACATAGTGCTTGACCTCTGGTGTCTGAACACCACCTAATCTCAGGACTATTTCACAACAGCATATGATGAAACAAGTACTAATACAGCCTTGAAACAGTTTAACACATTAGCACTTCAAAGTATAGGAAATATTATAGCTTTAGGTATGCTTTTTGATTATAAATCAGACTGACAACGAAAAGAAAAGAGATTATTAGAGACAATACACTGAAGTTCATCATTACATTAATTATTAAAGCATTGCCTTTTCTATTTTGAAGTCACTCCTTCCAAGATACTCAAGCATAAAGTCACACAGGGAAACTCCAGATGCTGAGATTTAAAATTCTCATTCAAAACTGAATTATTTATAAGCATTAAAAACATGCTATTTCTTCTCAAAGGCCCTGATCTTACAAACATCACCTTTAGGTTTCAGATGTGCATACATAAGTTGTATTCCCTTTAATGGCATCAGTCACATACAAACCAATAAATATGTACAGAAGTGACAGCAAAGATAGGTCTTAGGAAAGCTGCACTTCCTCCTACCAACATGCACATGCCAATTTATTAGCATGCACCATGCACCTACAACTGAAAAATAAGGGAGGACATAAGGAGAGGTGCCCAGAGAGATACTTGATGCCGTAGTTACTGAAACTGCAAACAGAGGTGAGAGGGGGTCACACACAATGTGGAGGATACAACTACAACGGCACTACAACAAAAAGAAAGTATAAAGTTTACATGAAATTCCATGTCCATCTCCACTGCCATCATGGAGATCAGGAGTGAATTAACATCTAACGGCCCAACACAGATTTCACAAATTTGCAGTGAATATAGTATTTATTCTAGTAAGGCTATCCTTTTTTTAACACTGCTGAGGCAACCACACAAGGTGTCCGTGAATCCCCATGTACCTCCTGGTCTACAGGCACTTTCTTCACACAGCTCTCAGGGACAGCAGAAGAGAAACAGTAAAAGAAGGTATTAATGAGCAAGTATCTGGATACAGACTCAGTCAGGAAGATTTTCCCTATTCTGCCAATCTACTACAGCATTTTAGAGTACGAAAGCAGAACAGTCAGAGTATCTTGGGAACATCTGACATGGACTAATAGCTCAACTGCATCAGTGACTACTGAGGTATTATTATTATTACTATTATTATTATTATTATTATTATTATTATTATTATTAACATTATTGTTATTATTAAGGTTGTTATTATTACCACTGAGAAGCTACAAGCAACTGTGTTACATACTCTTGCTCGCTTCAGTCAACGCCTCTGTATTATGCCAGTATAAAGCCTATTCATCAAAGCACAATTTCAAGTGACTCCTGACCTTCAAAATGAAGGGTTTGCTTCTGCTTTCATTTCAGTTGCTTTGACTATGGTGACTCTGCTGCCAGAATCTCACCTCGTTCATCATCTGTGCAGGAGTTCACATACTTCTTATGCAGCATTTAGAATTCAACATCTTTACTGCTGGATGCTTTAGCAGAACACTTGTAGTCTTTATCTAAACAAACTACTATTCAGCAAGTAGTAAAACTCCCAAACAAAACCAAAAACAAACCCCAAGTAAAACCACAACACACAAAACCCCCCCATACCCTTCACCTTGGAAGTGGAAAAGCACAAATCAGACATATCCAGTACTTTAAACAGTCATTCACGTTCATTCAGAAAACTCTGAGGCAAGGGCACAATCCAACTTTAAGTTGATGTTTGATTTTCATGGCTTCCTCTAAGATGATGTAAATTACTGAAGGCATGATTGGAATTAAAGAAGTATTGCCAAAAGATATGTTCTATGATTTTTCTCTTGTGTGTTGACTTTCAAATGACAGATTTTCCTACAGCAAAATATTTCCTGCAAAGTCCTGAGGAGCTCCACTAACACTCATGAATGCTGGGTCATGGCAACCTGAGTCTCACAGTGGAACTCTTTTTAACACACAGGATACTCCACCGCAGCTCTCAGAGAGGAGCCCTTTACAAGGACAGCCCAGCACACACTGCAAGCTCCTGCTACCTGCCCTGCGTGTGACTGATACACAGAATTAAGCCCGCAGCAGCATATTAAGTATACTTCAAATTTTCTTCCTCTGCCCCCCATTCCCAAGCAAATTTCCCTTATGGAGGACTTATTTTGCAAAACTATGTCAGAAAACAACTTTATGTGCTGTGAAGGTCACAGCACCAGAATTTGGTGATCAGACAAGATGTCAGTCAGACACAGAAGGCTGATTACAAGTAAGTTCTGTACAATTACAGAGAACAATTTAGCATTGTTGTAAAAGTACAGTGAACAACTGTAGTCACATTACTGCCAACTTCAACATATTTCATGTGCAACAAAATACTGTAGGAAAACCTTGCCTTACAGAGGTGAAACTGACAACTTTTTAAATCTGTAACTACTACCTTCTCTGTGCAGAAGTGAGTGACAGTAGAAATAACGTTACAGAAGTTATCTAGCAAGTCTCTTGCATTGCAGTTCCATTCAACAGATATACCTCTACACCCATAGCCTCTCTAATTTACACAGATTCTTCAGCTCTTTACATCAGTACATACACACTTTGTCTCAGTACATACACAGTCTTCAGTTTGTCCATTTCAACAGTCACAGCTAGAAAATAGCTTTTAAACAAACAACAACAAAAACCATGACTACTGTTAAATCAAAACACATAAACCACACTGTGTATTGCTATTCACCATCATATTATCAAGACATTGATGCAAAATCTTTTGAAAACACATTTGTTCAGAAATATGACTGTAATTAAGGTTCTTTGAACTCCTTAAAACATGAGGCCTTGGACAGACTACACTTCTGCAACACTAACAAATTGCTTCCTTAACTTATGATGGAAAAAGACAGAATGGAAAAAAAAAAAAGAAGAAAAAAGCTTCTCAAACCTGTACATTGATTACTTTAACTACACTTCCAACATTGCACCAGGTAGCAAATAGAGAGCTTTAACATTAACAAGAGCCTATGCTGCATGAACAGCTATTACCCCACCTTGCAAGAACAGTATACTCAGAAACACACTTTAAAGCAATCCTAGTCTTCCAAGAACTCACTTGAACAGCTACAAACAGAACTGCTCAAAAGTTGATACACCAACTAGCAAAAAGGCAGATAAACCACAAAAAACCCAAACTACTTCAACAGGAAGCTCAGAAAAAATAACTCATACCCCTGTAAATCATGTACTTAATCATAAAAGTAGATTTACTTATGAAACTTAGCAGGAAACTGTGGAGTAATTTTGGATTGAACTACTACTAAATATTTAATTACTCTGAGTCTTTCTGTACTGATACATGTCAACAGAAACTTGTAAATGCTGGGTTTGCTTAAAAATTGCATGTCGACTTTGCACTATAAATTCAGAAAATATATAAAACAATAAAACTTCTCTGTGAGCTGAAAGCAACAAGTGTTTACCCAAAGTTATTAGAAGTCTGAAATTTACTGGAATTTCTTTTTCAGTGGAACAGAGGATATCCTACCATTCTGTCCTCAAAGCAGCTGTTGTAACAGTGAGCAAAGGGAAAGCATGACTGCATATTCAAAGGATCTGTGGCTCACAGGAGAGATTTCATGATTTCATATAACTGATGAGCAACCTGAATATAAATTACAGGAAAAAGCACAGAAAGACCAGAGAATAAGTAAGCCTGAGAGATGGAGGTGCAACACGGAACAACTTTCCGCTTATCTTTGTGAACTTCAGCCTCGCTGTCCTGAGATCTTCCACATTTATCATTCCTCATGCAAAGTGCTAAATATTGCACAGTGAATAACTGTGGCGTTATTTCACCTCAAGGAAGATAAATTTACTGCTTCCAACTTTGAAGAGGAAGTGAGCAAACCGAGGAGCATCTAATTCACTCTACAAATACCAGGACCTAACAGCAAAGTGACAGTGGCGAAGCATAAACCTTTCTTGAGGGCTCAGCAGTCCGATTTAAGCAGCCCCGACTCATGACTCCACGGACGATTTCTCTCTTTTTCTGGTGCTCTCTGATTGCTAAATGATTTTCAGCTCCAAACGTATTTTTATTCATTCAGTCCTAAAGATGCAATGCTCATAAGGTTGTAGGGGAAAGTAGGGAAATAGAATTACAACAAAAACCCGTTCCCAACACCTTCGTAGGCGGATTGCGATATAACCTGTTGTAGGCATATTTCAGCAGACGGAAGAGCCAAGTAACAGGCTGCCGGGGCTGCCGGGCGGGTGTGGGTGGATGTGTGTGGGTGCCTCTCCCCGGCAGCCGGTGCCTCTGCTCGATCCGTGCTGCGGCGGAGGCGCCCGGCGGCGCCTCCAAGGGGCGACCCGCCCGGCCCGAGGCCGCGGCGGGGTGCGGGAGGGGAGCAGGACTGCCCTCCTCGCCCTCCTCCTCCTCCGCCGCCTCTTTCACGCCCTGTGCCTGCGGGCAGAGGGCGAAGTTCTCCCCCCGCCCAGGGCAGCAGCGGGGGCAGCCGCCACTGCGGACCTGCCCGCTGCCTCTCGCCGCCCGGCTGCAACTCTCAAGAAGTTTCAGCCAGCGAACAGATCCGCGGCTGAGCCTGCCTGCGTCCCCGTCACTCTCACCCTTTTTTTTTTTACCCCCCAACCCCCTTAGCTTCTGTGTTTATTTAACCTTTATCTACACACACACACACGCTCCTCCGGAAAGCCCCCGGGTGCCACCCGGGCCGGCAGAGCCGCTCCGCTCCGCGCCGCGCACACACCGCCGCGATCCCCGGCCCCGCTCCGGCGGGGCGTGCGCGCAGCCCGGCGGCGGCAGCGCCGTCCCCTCTCCGCGG